>CM072514.1:41262078-41357078 GCA_036898135.1 Oncomelania hupensis | reverse complement strand
ATTATTATTATTATTATTATTATTATTATTATTATTATTATTATTATTATTATTATTATTATTATTATTATTATTATTATGACCAAAGTAGAGGGACAGAGAGGGCAAGTATGATGATAATAATGAGGAGGAGGAGGAGGTGAAGGAAGTATAGGAGGAGGATGGTCACTTATATAGCGTTGATATTCCATGATATCCACAAGTATATCAACTTAGTTGATATACTTGTGATGATATCCTAATCTCACCTGCGCAGGGCCTCTTCTCCCAACCAGCTGAGCTTCTCGGTACCTTTGCATGGCACAGCGAACCAATCGCCACGGACTCTCACAGACAGCTTCATCCTTCACTAAGCACTGTTTAGCACTCTATTAGTATGTAAGTATGGTTGCCTCCTGGCCTGCAATTAAAACAACAACGATTTAGTGTGTCTCACAATAAATTCATACATACATAAGTAAATATATTGCGGGCTGTAGTAACGTTTTCCACTATAAAGGCTTTTAGCATAAATCGAAGTTTCAGTGTTGTACCTCTACTTCGGGGTTCTGTGTCTTTATTCTTTCAAAGATCTATCTGGTGTATTACACAATAAATAAATATATAAATAAGTTTAAAAAATATCAGTAAATCAATCAATAAGCAAACAAATAAGCAAAGAAAGGAAGTAAGAAAGAAAGAAACAAAGACACAAAGAGGGGACGAAAAACACCGCTGTTCCAAAACCTGATGGTGATGATAATGATGATGATGATGATGATGATGATGATGATGATGATGATGATGATGATGATGACGAAGATGATGATGATGATGATGATGATTATGATGAGAAGGAGGAAGAGGAGGGAAAAAAGGAGGAGGCTGAGGATAAAGTGCCTAAAAAGGAAGAATGTAAAACAAGTAGGAGAAGGGAGGTGGTGAAAAAAAAAAAGATGACGAGAAAAGGTTTGATTCATGACAATAATTAACCACTCAAACTAAAGGAAATCTAGACATTTGGCACGAATGCAGACAAAGCAACAGAAAGGACAATAAGGAAAAGAACAATCAGGACAAGCAGCCTACAAAGACTTCCTTCATTCCCAAAACAAAATAATTGTACAGAACTTACACTTAACAAATCTACTGGCAGAGTTCGATAAAATGAGTTACGTTGGCCTGTCTATATCCGTCCTCAAGCACAGTTTGGTAGCAGAGCTAGAGATGAAGAAACTATCAGTTGTAAACTAACCTCTATATATAGCCAGCCTTAGATCAAAAGTTTGGTCAACAAAACATGGGCCGGGGCAAGTAAAACTGGTTTTATCTGCATGCCAGCAAAGATGGACGGTGCCACATTTATAACAGTTTCCATCAAAGTGAAGTATCGAAGAGGAGAGGGTTCCAAAGTTGAATTATGCTTACTCGTAGGAGCGTCCACGTGAATTTAATGACACTGCACTGAGTATCGGAAATCCGTTACCGTTTCAAGTTTAGGCGTTAAAATCACCTCACAGCGTAAGACCAATAGCGAACAAAGATAATTTATGTTGGTTTTTGTTTGTATACCGGCTCGAAGAGTTGCTAACGGCGCGCGCAGACTGAAATCAAGATCTAACTCAAGCCGTCTTTAAATGTCAAGTCAGCAGCATCAAGTGCAGTGTCAAACGCCGCGGGCAACTGAGCTATCCACATGACGTAGAAGAAGACAAGCACAAGGGTGGAAGGAGATATAAAATCCAAGTAGTAGTAGTAGTAGTAGTAGTAGTAGTAGTAGTAGTAGTAGTAGCAATAATAATAATAATAATAATAATAATAATAATAATAATAATAATAATAATAATAATAATAATAATAATTGGTATGAAAACAAAAAGTGTTGACAAACTGTCATTTTGCTTTTCAGCCCCTACAGTTTGGAATTCTCTTCCTTTAATTCTGCGCTATGTCGAATCATCTATATCCTTTCGCTCTGGACTGAAAACACATTTTCAACAGTGTCTATCCTTAAATCTCGATCCTGAACTGTTTTTCGTAAAATACTTAAAACACAGTCATAGTCGTTGTGTTTGTGTGTGTGTGTGTGTGTGTGTGGGTGGGTGTGGGTGTGGGTGTGGGTGTGTGTGTGTGTGTGGGTGTGCGTGTATTGCAAATATGTGTGTGTACGTGTGCGTGTGTGTTAGTGCGTGTGTTCGGATTTGGATTTTCATGTTTTGCTTTCCTTTTATTTATGTATTTTATTTATTCTTTTTTTTTTCTTCTGTAAAGCGCTATGAGCTTTAGTGAGGAAGGGCGCTGTACAATATGTATACTACTACTACTACTACTACTACTACTACTACTACTACTACTACTACTACTACTACTACTACTACTACTACTACTACTACTACTACTGCTGCTGCTGTTGCTGCTGCTACTACTACTGCTACTACTACTAATAATAATAATTATTATTATTAGTAGTAGTAGTACAAGTAGTAGTAGTAAACAAAACAACCCATTTAAGTCACCCACTGTCGCTGTCTTTCTCATTTGCTCTTTCTCATTCCTGCTCTGTTCTATCAATCTGCTATACTCTTCGCTAGACCAGTCACCTACCTTTTTTCTTGAAAACTCTTCCGGGACAAGACTCCTTATTTGTGTATGAGGTCTGTTGGATCAGCTTGGGAATATTGGACGCTTTCTGCCAGGTGGTCACTAGGGCTCCCTGTGATGTTATTATTTAGCAATGTAGGCATTTTATATGTATGTGTTTTGTTGATAATTTATAATGATATTTGTATTCTATTTTGTTTTTGTAAACGGGGGTTCGATAAATTAGAGTACAGCCTCAGCGTCCCCCGCGTGGGATGTCTTTATTGTAAATTGACCGGCTGGTGGAGTGCCTTCAGTGTTACCACTAGGGTTGTTTCAGCAGATCTTTTATGCGGATCGGGGGTTGTCCGGTCCTGATTTGGTTCGGAAGAGTCCGCTGGACCTAAAGCAATAATCATGTAATGTAATGTAATTTAAGTCAAGGGAACATCGTGACATGTGTATGGTGGTTTGACATTAATATTTGTCAAAGGCCCTTTGTACTTAATAATTAATTGAAATCGAAAGTACTTTGCAAGTGGAACCACCGCGGAGGTTCATGACTTAGCCTACTTATTGTTTAGTGCAACCGAGATGCACACATATACGCATATATTATATACACACAATGAGGGGGGAATGGAGAAGTTTGGAAGGTGTGTGAGAAGTGAACCACCGTGTAAACTGTCATTACAGAAAGGCTAACCTTGTGAGGGAAACTCTCTGGTCACCGTTGTGAATGGAACCCATGTCCTCTTGCACACAAGGTGAGCATTGTACCACTGAACCACTCTGCTAAAACCAAAGGCCAATAGGCTCTGGTAGCTAGTCATACAGTGTCTGACCCTGCTGAGGTAGCCTATACGCCATTGACAGATCATGGTGCAGGCTACCTCATTACTATACTCAGTCTCATTAGCCGATGTAACATCGCAGCTTGACTGAGTATCGTATTTATGGCCGGGCGCCTTTGCGCATGCGCCAGGTCAAGTCGGGCCGGCATTTTCACGATGTCCTTAGGCGTCGTAACCAAAACCCTAACCCTATCCCTAATCCTTACTAAGACTATGATAGCACTGTGCGCATGCATCGAATTTTGTCAAGCGTCGACCAATCAGAATGCTCCCAGTCGCTCCCAGTCTGCTGGCGATACTCGGTCATTTGAAGATGTCACACCGTCGTTGAGCATTCCACCAAATAGTTATCCTATCATATCCTATCCCGTAAATCAAAGGTCGTTGGGGCACCACAGATGATCGTTTAACCAGCGTACTCCATCTTTCTCTGTTCCCAGCAACCCTCATGACCTCGTTCAGTGTCAAGCCAGTCCATTCTCGAATGTTGTCATACCACCTCTTTTTCTGTCTCCCTCTTCCTCTTCCTCTTCCTCCTTGCACCGTGCCTTGCAAGATTTTTTAAAAAAAAATTCCGCTCACCACGGGATTCGAACCTGGGTCGATCATCCCTCCCCAAGGCCACACGAATAGTAATATTTCTCCAAAACAACCTCGGCTCAGTTCGCCACGAAATGACTGATTCGGTAATGAAGGGTTCACAAGTAATTACTGCCTTGAATCGTGAAAAAAACAAAGGAGCGAAAATTACGATTCCCTTTAAACTCTTAAGTAATCACTGTCTTGAAGGGCGGGCAGGGGTGAGGGGAAGGACCAAGGCGGGCAGGGGTGAGGGGAAGGACCAGGGCGGGGAGAGGTGAGGGGAAGGACCAGAGCGGGCAGGGGTGAGGGGAAGGACCAGGGCGGTGAGAGGTGAGGGGAAGGACCAGGGCGGGCAGGGGTGAGGGGAAGGACCAGGGCGGTGAGAGGTGAGGGGAAGGACCAGGGCGGGCAGAGGTGAGGGGAAGGACCAGGGCGGGGAGAGGTGAGGGGAAGGACCAGGGCGGGCAGGGGTGAGGGGAAGGACCAGGGCGGGCAGGGGTGAGGGGGTGAGGGGAAGGACCAGGGCGGGCAGGGGTGAGGGGAAGGACCAGGGCGGGCAGAGGTGAGGGGAAGGGGGAGTTAGAGAAAAGGGGAGAAGAACAAAAAAATTAAATTCTTGGAGGTCAAAGTGCTGCAAGAATATTGTTTGTATTTGCAAAATAATATATTAGTATAAAACGTATCATTCATGACTGCAGTTTAGACCAGCCATCAAGCCAACGCTTGCACCGATTTTTGAACTGATGAGACAACTGTAGCCAGCCTTATAGCCTAGGACAATTTATTTCAGATCTTCGATCCATGCATCAAACCAAACAAAATTGACTGAACGTTCTTTGATCAAACTGCTGAAAATCGTCACCTGTTTTAGAACTAGCTTTATGAATTTCGAGGTGGGGAAAACGTTGTTTGCAAATAATGGAAAACAAATATTTTGAAATCATCTGGCTTGTCATTTCCTGAACAATGTGTAAACTTCCTACTCCGTTATAAGGCGATGGAAGCATACGGAGTAGGGGCGTGTTTAGCGGGGATCGGAAGAGGTCGGGGAAAAGGGGGAGGGAGGTGGGGTGGAGGAGGGGTAGGGTGGAAGAGAATGGAAAATTAAGTTACCTTTCCGTTTTTGCTAAGTCTAAAAATCCAAAATAAATAAATAAACAAAATGTAACCATTAAAATAAAATTATAAGCTCTAACTTACATTTGTAGCTCGCATAACATTGTAAACTCCACAATGTGTAATGGACCTTTAATCAAAGACTGTGAAAAGTATAATGCTATAATACCAAACTTGTGCAATGATCAGTCTGATTGTACAGCACTTAAAACAACAACAACAACAACAAAACCAACGTCCAACTGAACTGTACATTAAAGATAGTACGCAGAAGTACAAGCGCATGCAGTCATAATATCAATCATTATCTCAACATCATTATATTCCAGGACTGTTCATTAGCTGACCCTAGTCACATGGCAGAAGGCAGATCTAGAAATTCAGTACAACTAAAAATATCAAGTCAAATTGAGAAATCAAGTCAAATCAACTAGTATTATTAGTAATAGATATTTTATTTACAACTAATTATATTAGTACTAATTATTATTACTTTGAAAAGGCCTGAGTCACTGTCTCTATGGTAATTGCTCGGTCATTTACACGAACATTCAGTGGTTGATAAGAAATCAGTTTATCCCGGTTTTTATGTCGTCGATACACAGCGTAACTGGGCCGGAGGAACCTGAGCCTGACCCTGACTCCGTATTCAGTGAAAGTGTGCGCAGACTCGGCTAAGCTGGGTCAGAACAAACTTGACCAGGCCAATTCTTACACACTGCCCTGTTCCACTGTACTGACGTTTTAATGGTTCTTGAACTTTATACTGACTGTTAAGTATGGAGACAGTGCATATTATGCGGGCATCAGATTAGGTCAGCGGCTGACCTTAATACCTTAAAATTGCCATCAGTAATCAGTGCTGGTTTTGGTGGCGATGTTGATGGTAGAGGCATTACTATCAGAACGGTTACTCCTTTCTGAGAGTGTAAACCAGGGTCTATTCTGCGTCGGCGCCTTGAGCAGCTCTTGAATTGGAAAAGCGCTATATAAGAACGATAAAATAAATAAAAAAATAAATAAATAATAACGGTTATGGTGATCCCGGGATTTTCAATGGAATTTTTTCTAGGACTTAAAATCGTAAATCCAGATGGCAGATTTTTGTAGTAGCAGAAGCGTCCAAAGATTAATAACGACACTGTCCGGAATGTCGATGGAGGTTTTTGTATTTCCCATCTGGAAATACTTAAGCCTACTTTGAAATAGGTGGGAATCAGAATGTGCCAAGTGTCGGTCTGTCGGTCGGTCCGTCGCGCGCTATATCTCAAGAACCAATAAACGGATTTTTGACAAAACCTCAAAGTAAATATGTGTGGTGTGTGTGTGTGTGTGTGTGTGTGTGTGTGTGTGAGAGAGAGAGAGAGAGAGAGAGATTTGGATATAAAAAGGCTTGTTACCTGTGATAGTTTGGGGCAGATTGCAATTATTGTTATAACCGCTACCTCATACATTAATTAGTCTACTGCATGCTTATTTAATTTATTTAATCGTTCTTATATAGCGCTTTTCCAGCTCAAGAGCTGCTCAAGGCGCTGGCCGATACAGGATCTAACTCAAGCCGCCCGAGACGCCCACCCGCAGCCTTTGGTCGCCCGAGACGCCCACCCGCAGTCTTTTAGTCTGACGCCCGGACAACTGAGCACAATCCTGGGCAGCCAGGGATGGGGGAGAAGGACCTAAGTGCATGCTGGGTGTTTTCTTGTCACCGGCACTCACCCGTCTAGGACATGAGCGTCAGGATCTTTAAAGTCCGTTATGATGGAATGTATGCGACACAGACTAGACCTCGGTTTATACTCTCATCCGAAGGATGCTTTCTTTTAATCGTACATTTATTTATGAACTGTGATTGTAGGTTGTGTGTATGTTGTATAATACTTAATGCGCTATGCTGCCACTGACTGTAATTGCTCAAATTGAGAGGACTACAATTGTATTGTATCGTATTGTACTATATTATATTCTGTTATGGTTAGTGGCCAGTCTCATATTGGCGCTACAGCAATGGATAATTAAGGTCGCTGTGGTCAAAATGTTGCAAAACACGTTTTGCTCTCTATCTCAAAAACGGCTCAACCGATTTTGTTGAATTTTGGCATGAAGGTACTTCAACTTCTATTCAATCGTTCAGTATCAGTCATGTTCGGTCAGAAATAGAAAGCAAGGAGAAAAAAGAAAGAAAGAAGAAAAAAACAACAAATAAAAGAACTTACCACAAAAATCTTGCATGGAAGCACGGTAAACAATTCAATACGACCAATGCGAACTCTGTAGAAAGGGTCAGAAGGTTATCTCCTATTGACGAGATGAGCTGAAGATCAACAAGTGCTGCGTAATCTCAACCAATAAAAAGCTATCCTCGGCCAAACGCACCTTCCTTCATCCTTCTCGCAGCGACTTTTAAACTTTCCTGTTTTGAAGACAGCCATAGGCTACTTGCAAACTTTTCCACGATCTACACTTCTAAGCTTCCCTGGTTTAAAGATGGTCATCCACTATTCTGTCCCTTGAAGAGAACTGCCATGGCTGAAGGCTGATTTTTTTCCTGCCAAAGTCAACAGCATTCTATCAAAACTATCTGTCAAAACTCTTATAACTTCAAAATTTTCCTAGTTCAAGACAACCACACTCGATTCTGTCCCTTGACCATAACTGTCATGTCTGAAGTTTGTATTCTCCTGCCAAAGTCAAGTGTTTTCTATCAAAAGCACACCATCCAAACGCCAGTGGAAGAGCTTCCCACACGGAGCGACAGGCACCGGATGATAACAGCGTTACTGTGGACAGCAATGGCAACAGCAACGATTCCACCCATCGTGCCTCCAAGTCCTGGTAGGCTTACCAAAGAATACATTAGCTCCATCAATAACAAGCCATTGCTAAGACGACTGAAGGATGACAGCCGAAACACAAACTTTCAGCAATTTTTTTGTCGATTAGCAAATCTACGGAACACACTATTTGTCCGGTGTGTTGTCTGATACAAAGCGTTTATCGGTTTTCAAAGCAGTTTTGTACACGCTTGTCCATGATATCCATCGGCTAACATAATCCTTCAATATCTAATTCTGATTTTGATTCTAAAGACAGCCAAACATACGATTTACAATGTCAGACATCAAACACTTTACACCCTGTTTCTCATGTCACCCTGTTTCTCACGCCTCTCTTTCAAGAACTACACTGGCTCACAGTTGAACAACGAATTAAATATAAAACCTCATGTCTTTGCTACCACATCATCTCTAGAACTGCTCCTAGCTATCTTTCCGAACTTTTGACTGTCTATGTTCCTTCTCGCTCTCTCCGCTCGTCTGCAGATGAAAGGATGTTCCGTGTACCAGAATACCATAGGGTGAGACACGGCGGTCGAGCCTTCATTTTCTTCTCCGTTCAGACCTGGAACTCGCTACCTCGGTCTGTCCTTCACTAGCGTCTTTTAAAATGAACTTGAAGACGCATCTTTTTAGAGAGGCCTTTTCTTAGGCGCCATGAGTTAGGTTTTTTTTTTTTTTTTTTTTTTGTTTTTTTTTTTGTTTTGGTGGGGTGTTGGGATGTGTATGTGGTTGCGTGTTATTGACCAATGTACGCATGTTGTGTTTACATTTGTTTGTGTAAAGCGCTTTGTGATTTTGGAAAGCGCTGTATAAATTGCCTGTTATTATTATTATTATTATTATTATTATTATTATTATTATTATTATTATTATTATTATTATTATTATTATTATTATTATTATTATGTCATATACTACAGCAAACATGTCTAGACTCACATGGATGACCCATCGTTGTATAATGACAACGTCCAGAAATTTCATTATTATCAACATGATTTTTACATTCTTATATAGAACACAATATGAGACCCATGTTCAGTGTGAGTTTGTAAAAGTCAGTTATCCTTTGATTGTGAGATTCAGACAGGTGAGTAATCAAAACGCAAACAGACCAAGTAGGGCTATCAAAATGGCGATTGTCTCAAAACTAACGTCAATAACCTTGCTTAATTTTTTCAACACACAGCAGCATTTAGGCCTGGTAATCTAACCCCCTGATCTAAACAATAATGCGTTATAATCTTGGAAGTGTCCTGTAAGAAGAAAAATTATTTTTAAAATCAAATATCTTTTGCACAGTTTGTTAGCTAGACATATTGTAGTAGGTTGTATGTAGGTGTGTGTGTGTGTGTGTGTGTGTGTGTGTGTGTGTGTGTGTGTGTGCAGTGTGTAGGTGGGTACCCACAAAAGCGCACAAATGGGTAGCAGACCTTGTCTTTCTTAGTAACAAATGGGTTCATTTGCTTGGAACCCACTTTTTTTCCAGGACCCCACTTTTTTCTAAGTGCGCGGGAGTGCTCTTTTAGTGCAAGGGAGTGCAGTTGTAGTGCATGAGAGTGTTTTAAGTACAGAGGAGTGCACTATCCGGGACGGAGAAAATACAGTCCATTTTCGGAGAAATTTTGAAGACAAATTGACCTATTTCGTCGCCCATAGGAGACGAAGTAGGTCAACTTTTGAGACGGAAAGAGCCAATTTTGACTTAGATTCTTACATTTCTAGAAGAAATTTGCGTTCTTTCCGTCAAAAAATCACTTTCCGATTCCTACATTCTTAAATAAACCCATTTATGATGAATTGCAAGTATGTGGGTGTAGGTGTGTGTGTGTGTGTGTATTTATTCTCATTGTGGTATAATAGGTAACGAATTTGCAGACAAATTACCTAAAGATGGAGCACAAGAACTTTCTTTGATCAATCGTAATTTGAAACAATCTTATCATAATCTAGCTTCAACGAATTAAAAAAAAATCGAAAGCAAAATAAGTGGTCGTTTCTTGTCAGGTCTGAGGCATCTGGCCTGGATAGTATATACATTAAAATTAATTCATAGAACACTAAACATGTAAAGGACATGGTCAAACTTGTAACTGTGGAGAGTACTGTTTTAGAATGTCCAGTTGCAATAAACATTATTTAAGGAAAATAATTTAGATCTTATCAGTAACGAGCATAAAGATGTGACAGACCTTTGATCAAACATTTAACTAATGATGTCAATAGCTTCAATCATATATTCATGTACGCCAATTGGTAAATTATTATGATCACAAATTGTACGCCATCTCACCAAGATTAATTGTTATTTAAATTTAGTTAGTTTGAGAAAGTGTTGTTTTGAGAATAATTTTCAATTCTTTAAATTTTTATTATTATTTAACTTTATGTATGCATTAATTACTAAATTTATTTTTATTTATTTCTTTTATTCTTTTTTCTTTTTTAAAAGTCTAATATCATGTAATTGTGAAAATACTTTAAATAAATTGATTGACATGATTTGAATTGAATTGACGGAGAAAAAAAACAACCCTGCCCCGTTTCTGTGACACTGCTAACTGACATTATTTTGGATTAGACCAACAAGATTAGACAAGATAAGACAATTTTGTTATCTCTTTCAACACAGTATGGTGATGGGATGGCGGTAGTCGGAAGGGAGTTGGGGATGGTATATACGTTGTCATGAGGACGACGGGAATGTTAGAGCAGTCTTAGAAGAGTACAGAGTGCTGGAGAGGTTGATAGAGAGAATGTGTAGAAAGGGGAGAAAAGGGAGGGTGGAGTTGATTTAAATTTTTTTTTAACTGTCTTTCCTTATCTCCCTCCTCACACCCACCCTGCCTCTTCTCTTTCCAGCTTTCTTTTTCTGTATGTGAATTACGCAGAGGTTTGTTACATAATATCTAATTTTCATCTTAGACTCCGGAGAAGTATGGTTGTATTTCATTTCTAGTATTTAAAGTGAGGGACACACACCGCGACAACTATTGCCCATAGTTGTGTGTGTATGTGTGTGTGTGTGTGTGTGAGAGAGAGAGAGTGTGTGTGCGTGAGTGTGTGCGCGCTTGTGTATTTGTCTGTATGTTCTGTCGTTATTCTATATTTCATTCTCTTTCTTGGTGTAGTGTCTTTTGAATATTTCTTAGTGTAGTATCTTTTGAGTATTTCTTGGTGTAGTGTCTTTTGAGCATTTCTTGATGGTTGGTTGGTTGGTTGGTTGTTTTATTAACGTCTTTTTTCATCAAGATGATAAAGACCATACATACAGATTCACGCATTTAAACAGACATACATGAACACATAAATACACATATATACTATTACTATCTCTCTAACATAACAATAACAATGTCAGTTAAATAAAACGAGCGACTGGAGAAGTAATTAGAGCTTTTGCCAATCCCACACTCAATTCATTGCTAATGTTTTTAACTGATGTTATAGTATTTACTTCAAGCGGCAAAAGAGGATGAACCTGAATGCAATGAAATAATATATGTTTTAGAGTTAAAGGTTCATCACAAATGCACAAATGCACTTGATGTTGTGTCTTTTGAGTAAACATTGAGCGACTTTGTGTATATATTTGTCAATTATTGTCAATGCGCGAGAACTTGGGTTTGATCTGACTTGAGGTAAGGGGAAAAAACCCAACTAGACAAGAACCAATATAGGCCTAAAGAAGAAGAAGAAGAACGTGGGGCCGGGTAGCTCAGTTGGTAAGAGCGTCTTGCTAGTAACCGAAAGGTCGCTGGTTCGAATCCCGGATTGGTCAACGTGTGATCATATTATTTTCCCCTTTACCAACAACTGGCCCGCTGGTGTCAGTATAAATCGGTCCAGTAGTCACCTATATGCGAAAGTGTCGTGTGACTATAATCTACAAACAACAACAAGAAGAAGAAGAAGAAGAAGAGAAGAAGAAGAAGAAGATGATGATGATGATGTCTATTATTTATTGTGGTTATTGTTCTATTCTTGCTGCCTATACACAAGAAGTGAAAAAATGAGTCCAGTCTTACTTTTTGCCCATAACTAATAATCTAACTAGGAGTAATACTAATAGCAATGCCATTATCAGGAAAGACAGAAAAGAACGAATGAAAGGGGATGTGGTGGAGGAGGGGATGAAAACAAACAACAACACCACCTCCAGCTTTAAGCCAATGGTTTACCAAGTCTCGGACACACCTACTACGACCTGATCATGTACTGTTCTCATGGAAGCACGCACGGTCGCCATAATCTCTCTTGCTGAATGACCTACTCAAGATCCCAGATGGTACCACAGCCACGGGTCGTAAATACGGCTTCAGATTTAAACTTACTACTCCTTTTTCCCTTTAATCAAACTTACGCTTGATTTTCAACAAGAGCAGTTGCTACACTGAATCTACCCTTTACTGCCCTTCCCCCTTCTCCTCCCAGATGGTCTACAGCCACTGCTCGAAAATAAGGCTACGGATTTATTAAATTAAATAGTACATTAACACTTACTAATCAAACGTGCGCTTTATTTTGAAGACCAGATATTGCTGCACTAAATACTTTCTGACTGGTTCCAAGATGTTGTGTTTTGTTGACCTTCTTGTCATTATCTCGCAATCCAAAGATATTTGACCATAAATCTTTTTTATTGAAAAACTCACGCTGAAGATAGATGTCTCCTTTCCTCTATAGGAGAATCAAAAGTAACCCCCCAAAAAAAATCATATTTGAACAAACCCAGGGTACTGCACTGAATCGACCTACACTGGCTTCTAGATGGTCTACCGACACATCTACTCGAAAACAGATTAAATTAACATAGTACAATAAATCTTTCATCAAACCCTTAATTGACGCTTTATTTTGAACACGATCGACTACCTGACTTACTGTCACGGCTGGAAAATACGTCTACATTACATTACATTACATGATTATTGCTTTAGGTCTAGTGGCCTCTTCCGAGCCAAATCAGGACCAGTATAACCGAATCAGGACCACAAAATCAAGACCACAACTTCGCTGAAAGAGGACTCGCCCCTGATCCGCATAAAAGATCTGCCGAAACAACCCTAGTGGTAACACTGAAGGCAATCCACCAGCCGGTCACTTTACAATAAAGACATCCCACGCATCTCACCAAGATTAATTGTTATTTAAATTTAGTTAGTTTGAGAAAGTGTTGTTTTGAGAATAATTTTCAATTCTTTAAATTTTTATTATTATTTAACTTTATGTATGCATTAATTACTAAATTTATTTTTATTTATTTCTTTTATTCTTTTTTCTTTTTTAAAAGTCTAATATCATGTAATTGTGAAAATACTTTAAATAAATTGATTGACATGATTTGAATTGAATTGACGGAGAAAAAAAAACAACCCTGCCCCGTTTCTGTGACACTGCTAACTGACATTATTTTGGATTAGACCAACAAGATTAGACAAGATAAGACAATTTTGTTATCTCTTTCAACACAGTATGGTGATGGGATGGCGGTAGTCGGAAGGGAGTTGAGGATGGTATATACGTTGTCATGAGGACGACGGGAATGTTAGAGCAGTCTTAGAAGAGTACAGAGTGCTGGAGAGGTTGATAGAGAGAATGTGTAGAAAGGGGAGAAAAGGGAGGGTGGAGTTGATTTAAATTTTTTTTAACTGTCTTTCCTTATCTCCCTCCTCACACCCACCCTGCCTCTTCTCTTTCCAGCTTTCTTTTTCTGTATGTGAATTACGCAGAGGTTTGTTACATAATATCTAATTTTCATCTTAGACTCCGGAGAAGTATGGTTGTATTTCATTTCTAGTATTTAAAGTGAGGGACACACACCGCGACAACTATTGCCCATAGTTGTGTGTATGTGTGTGTGTGTGTGTGAGAGAGAGTGTGTGTGCGTGAGTGTGTGCGCACTTGTGTATTTGTCTGTATGTTCTGTCGTTATTCTATATTTCATTCTCTTTCTTGGTGTAGTGTCTCTTGAATATTTCTTAGTGTAGTATCTTTTGAGTATTTCTTGGTGTAGTGTCTTTTGAGCATTTCTTGATGGTTGGTTGTTTTATTAACGTCTTTTTTCATCAAGATGATAAAGACCATACATACAAATTCACGCATTTAAACAGACATACATGAACACATAAATACACATAGATACTATTACTATCTCTCTAACATAACAATAACAATGTCAGTTAAATAAAACGAGCGACTGGAGAAGTAATTAGAGCTTTTGCCAATCCCACACTCAATTCATTGCTAATGTTTTTAACTGATGTTATAGTATTTACATCAAGCGGCAAAAGAAGATGAACCTGAATGCAATGAAATAATATATGTTTTAGAGTTAAAGGTTCATCACAAATGCACAAATGCACTTGATGTAGTGTCTTTTGAGTAAACATTGAGCGACTTTGTGTATATATTTGTCAATTATTGTCAATGCGCGAGAACTTGGGTTTGATCTGACTTGAGGTAAGGGGAAAAAAAAACAACTAGACAAGAACCAATATAGGCCTAAAGAAGAAGAAGAAGAAGAAGAAGAAGAAGAAGAAGAAGAAGAAGAAGAAGAAGAAGAAGAAGAAGAAGAAGAAGAAGAGAAGAAGAAGAAGAAGAAGAAGAAGAAGAAGAAGAAGAAGAAGAAGAAGAAGAAGAAGAAGAAGAAGAAAAAGAAGAAGAAGAAGAAGATGATGATGATGATGATGTCTATTATTTATTGTGGTTATTGTTCTATTCTTGCTGCCTATACACAAGAAGTGAAAAAATGAGTCCAGTCTTACTTTTTGCCCATAACTAATAATCTAACTAGGAGTAATACTAATAGCAATGCCATTATCAGGAAAGACAGAAAAGAACGAATGAAAGGGGATGTGGTGGAGGAGGGGATGAAAACAAACAACAACACCACCTCCAGCTTTAAGCCAATGGTTTACCAAGTCTCGGACACACCTACTACGACCTGATCATGTACTGTTCTCATGGAAGCACGCACGGTCGCCATAATCTCTCTTGCTGAATGACCTACTCAAGATCCCAGATGGTACCACAGCCACGGGTCGTAAATACGGCTTCAGATTTAAACTTACTACTCCTTTTTCCCCCCTTTAATCAAACTTACGCTTGCTTTTCAACAAGAGCTGCAGTTGCTACTCTGAATCTACCCTTTACTGCCCCCCCCCCCCCCCCCCCCCCCCCACTCTTCTCCTCCCAGATGGTCTACAGCCACTGCTCGAAAATAAGGCTACGGATTTATTAAATTAAATATACATTAACACTTACTAATCAAACGTGCGCTTTATTTTGAAGACCAGATATTGCTGCACTAAATACTTTCTGACTGGTTCCAAGATGTTGTGTTTTGTTGACCTTCTTGTCATTATCTCGCAATCCAAAGATATTTGACCATAAATCTTTTTTTTTTAAACTCACGCTGAAGATAGATGTCTCCTTTCCTCTAGGAGAATCAACAGTAACCAAAAAAAATCATATTTGAACAAACCAAGGGTACTGCACTGAATCGACCTACACTGGCTTCTAGATGGTCTACCGACACATCCACTCGATGTTAATTTGATGAGCGTTTTAACACTTTCAGGTTTCGTATATTCTAGGAACGCGTGTATAGGTAGAACAGAACAGAAAATATGGGAGAAAATATCCTGACTGAAAATGTTGCTAAATAATTATAACTATAGGCCTCCAACTAAGTCAGAAGGTCACTGGTAAAACGGAATCAAGATAAGGAATATCTCAAGTTATTTTCTGGAACAACAAGTTTTACATCCCCCCGTTCTTTTAGCAGTTGTTGTTCAATTTAGAAACTTTAAACAAAAAATAAAGAAAAAGCTTTTTAGTCTCGACCCCAACCTCCTCCCCTCCTCAATGGTGAGATTTACTTGTTTGTTATAAAATTTGCTAAATAAAAATTAAGTCAAGTCATAAATAACATGATTGTTCAGCATCCAAGTACATTAAAGTCATCACTCATTGATCTCATGACCCACACAAATAATTTGTTTTAATTAATTTTTTTCTTTTGGGGGTGGTGGGGGAGGCGAGCGGGGAGAAGGGAGAGGGAGGGTTAGTCATTGTTTATAGGGTCCATCGGACTGCACAGAGCCGAATCAGGACCACAACTTGGTTGAAAGAGGACTCACCCATAATCCGCATACATACAGCTGAAACGCTTTTTTATTTTTTTTATTTTTTTAAAAATTGCTGCTATTTGTGTGTGTGTCTGTGTGGCACACATGGTGTGTGTTGAGTGTGTTTGTGTGCGCTTTGATCTCTGCGAAGGAAAGCACCTTATAAATAAATAAATAATAATAATAATAATCTGCTGAAACAACTCTTTAACAGCAACACTGAAGGTACTCAACCTCCGGCCACTTTACAATAAAGGCATCCCATACGGGGGACGCTGAGGCTTTACTCTAATTTATCGAACTTCCGTTTCCTATCCTATCATGTCCCATAACCCGAAGGTCGTAGGGGCACCACAGATGATCGTTTAACCAGCATACTCCATCTTCCGTTAACTTCCGTTTACAAAAACAAAATAAAATATAAACATCGTTATAAAATATTAACAAAACGCATACCTAGAAATGGTAACACTGAAGGCTTTACTCTAATTTATCGAACTTCCGTTTACAAAAACAAAATAAAATATAAACATCGTTATAAAATATTAACAAAACGCATACCTAGAAAATGCCCACATTGCTAAATAACAACACCATAGAAAGCCCTAATTACCATTTGGCAGAAATCGTCCAATAGTCCCAAGCTGACCCAACAGCCCCATACACAAATGAGGAGTTTTGGGAGAAGTTTAAAGAAAAAGGTAGGTGATTGGTCTAGCGAAGAAGATAGTAAATTGATAGAACAGATTAGGAAATAGAAATAACAAATGAGAATGAGAGAAACAGTGGTAATTTAAAGCACTACATTTCCAAATAGCGGGGATACTATTTATATCGAAACTCCCGGCACCCCCAAGGTGATAGAGAGGGGGGGTTTTGATTGATTGATTGTTGCTTTAGGTCCAGCGGACTCTTCCGAGCCAAATCAGGACCGGACAACCCCCGATCCGCATAAAAGATCTGCTGAAACAACCCTAGTGGGAAAATTGAATGCCCTCCACCGGCCAGTCACTTTACAATAAAGACATCCCACGCAGAGGACGGCTGAGGCTTTACCCCAACTACTCGAACCCCCTGTTACAAAAACAAAATAGAATACAAACATCATTATAAATTATCAACAAAACATATACATATAAAATGCCTATATTGCTAAATAATAACATCATAGGAAGCCCTAGTGACCACCCGGCAAGATGCGTCCAACACTCCCAAGCTGATCCAACAGACCTCATACACAAACAAGGAGTCTTGTCCAGGAAGAGTTTTCAAGAAAAAAGGTAGGTCATTGATCTAGCGAAGAAGAAGATAGTATAGCAGAGTGATAGGACAGAGCAGGAATGGGAAAGAGTAAATGAGGAAGACAGCGACAGTGGGAATTTAAAGCACTAAATTTCCAGAAAGTGGGGATACTATTTATACTGAAACCCCCGGCACCCCAACGGGGGTACTGTTGCCGCAGTGAATTGGTCATGCCTACAAAGTCAAGACAGGTTTTCAACTGGGGCTTTCACTTTTCCCTTTATAGGTTAGAACAATCTACAGTGGGTGGGATTGGGGAAGAGACAGAAATCAACATTAAGCGGAATTACAATTCTATAAATTCTACAGCGTCATCAGGTTAGTAGCCTTCGGTTAGAGGTGGGGTGAGGAATAGGGTACAACAGCATATTTTAATTCCAAATACGTACTGTAGTTAAAATGAGAGAGAGAGAGAGAGAGAGAGAGAGAGAGAGAGAGAGAGAGAGAGAGAGAGAGAGAGAGAGAGAGAGAGAGAGAGAGAGAGAGAGAGAGAGAGAGAGAGAGAGAGAGAGAGAGAGAGAGAGAGAGAGAGAGAGAGAGAGTTCCTTAACTCTGCATGTTAAAAATAAATTAATAAAGACTGAAAACTCGCTCAACAACTTTGACCAAACTTCATCAGCTGTTTGTGTATTATGTTCAACAAACAAACAAATAATTAGAGAAATAACCTGTTCAACTTAGCTAAAAAAAAACATGCAATGCAATGCAAGCATAATTATTTTAAAAAAAATCATTAACTAATGAAGCATTTGTATAACAGGTACATAAAAACGGAAGTACACTTCTGCCATGATTTAACGTGGAAATCTCATTCCTTACTTACACAATGTACAAAACTTATTTCATTTTGTAAAAAATATCTACAGGAATTGTACAGTGTAGGCTATACAGTGCATTGTTCAAGAAGCTTGATTGATTGATTGATTTATTGTTGCTTTAGGTCCAGCGGACTCTTCCGAGCCAAATCAGGACCGGACAACCCCCGATCCGCATAAAAGATCTGTTGAAACAACCCCAGTGGGAAAATTGAATGCCCTCCACCGGCCAGTCACTTTACAATAAAGACATCCCACGCGAGGGACGGCTGAGGGTTGACCTCAACTACGCGAACTCCCCGATTACAAAAACAAAATAGAATACAAACATCATTATAAATCATCAACAAAAAACATACATATAAAATGCCTATAGTGCTAAATAGTACATTCATAGGAAGCCCTAGTGACCACCCGGCAGAAAGCGTCCAACACTCCCAAGCTGATCCAACAGACCTCATACACAAACAAGGAGTCTTGTCCAGGAAGAGTTTTCAAGAAAAAAGGTAGGTCATTGATCTAGCGAAGAAGAAGATAGTATAGCAGAGTGGTAGGACAGATCGGGAATGGGAAAGAGCAAATGAGGAAGACAGCGACAGTGGGAATTTAAAGCACTAAATTTCCAGAAAGTGGGGATACTATTTATACTGAAACCCCCGGCACTCCAACGGGGAGAACTGTTGCCGCAGTTAATTTGTCATGCCTACAACGGCAAGACAGGTTTTCAACTGGGGCTTTCACTGTACCCTTTATAGGTTAGAACAATCTACAGTGGCAAGATTGCTCATGACCCCAAGGGGTGTTCAAGAAGCAAACGAATTCATAACAAAACAAAACAACTCGGCAAGGCGCAAAACTGGTTTATAGAAGAATTGGTTTGAACTCCCCATGTCGTGAAATATTACAATATTATGCAACAAACACGTTTTTGACTGCTGCCATTTGCCCTCCCTGGGCGGTTTCTGGTTACAGTTCAAACTTTAAGATGATAATATAAATAAATACAAAGAAAATAAATATAGAACACTGACAAAACACAAAATAACCATTACATGAAGTCTCCACTTATACCCAAACCATACATTTCATCTGGCTGGAAACATCCTGGAGTGGGATGGAGGTAGGGACCCTCCAAGGTCTCCCTAGGCATTGGTGTGATCCAGGGGCAATGCCTTAGCAAGGGGCCTAAACTCAGGGTAACTTTCCTGGGGAATCTGAAGATCTCGGGAGACTTCTTCAGCCCGTTTCAGGCAAAGCACTTGAAAAATATTCGGGCCTTGTGCCATCGAGTCAAGTCACTGGCCAAACCAACTACAAATATGTCTGAAAAGTAAAGTAAAAAAACCCTGTTGGGGGAAAACAATATTATTCACAGAATCACACTTACCGATTGTAAATTATTTTCATTAGTAATTCTTAAGACTTAACATATCTTTCGCACTATTAAAAAAAACAGCTCTTGGTGAGATTACGAAGAGTGTGTGGTGAATGTAGCTGATTTTGCAAGCTGTTGGCGTATTATATAAGAAAAAAGTAGTATGACATTATATTACATGATTATTGCTTTAGGTCCAGCGGACTCTTCCGAGCCAAATCAGGACCGGACAACCCCCGATCCACATCAAAGATCTGCTGAAACAACCCTAGTGGTAAAACTGAAAGCTCTCCACCAGCCAGTCACTTTACAATAAAGACATCCCACGCAGGGGACGCTGAGGATGTACTCTAATTTATCAAACCCCCGTTTACAAAAACAAAATAGAATACAAACATCATTATAAATTATCAACAAAACATTGCTAAATAATAACATCATAGGAAGCCCTAGTGACCACCTGGCAGAAAGCGTCCAATATTCCCAAGCTGATCCAACAGACCTCATACACAAACAAGGAGTCTTGTCCTGGAAGAGTCAAGTTGATTGATTGATTAATTTATTGTTGCTTTAGGTCCAGCGGACTCTTCCGAGCCAAATCAGGGGAAGAGTAAAGAAAAAAGGTAGATGACTGGTCTAGCAAAGAAGAAGATAGTATAGCAGATTGATAGAACAGAGCAGGAATGAGAAGGAGCAAATGAGAAAGACAGCGACAGTGGGAATTTAAAGCACTAAATTTCCAGAAAGTGGGGATACTATTTATACTGAAATCCCCGGCACCCCAACGGGGGTAAAGTAGCATGAAGCACCATGTTAAAAGTACAAAGGCAAACAAAATTAGTTTTGTTCATTTCAAAAAACAACTTCAACCCTTTTTCTTTTTTTAAAATCATTAAATGCATTTAACACCTGAATTTTCAATGATAATGCTATAGGTTTTAACAAACAGGGTAAGTGAAAATCAAAAAATGTTAGAAAAAAAATTGGGTTTTACAAAAATTGGGTTACCGCAGAAATTTCATTCCATTCAAAGCTGTTAATGTACATGACTAGCAACAACCATTTCACATTTCCCTGAAACACAGATAAATGCTAACAGGCAAAAACAAGCATAAGTTCTAAATAATGCAACATAAACAGACAACACAAACGCAGTCAGTAAGAGCGCTGTTATATAAATATGCTACACAAATAACACTTTGGCATGGGCTGAGAGTTGTATTCACTCTTCCCACAATCCACAAATAAAATTACGATGTGATGACTATAAAACAAGTCCAACAAGTGAAAAAATATAAAAAAAATTTTAACATTGGGGAACAAGTTGGGGCTAGTAAACTTTTTGCAGCATGCATGCGAGTAAAAATAAAATGAGAGAGAAAAGAAAAAGAAGAGAAAAATCAACATTTGTGTCTAGACGACTTTATGTTTTGATGACTTTCTTGGACATTTAACTTTAAAAATGCACACTGAAAAGGCATCTCTCCTCTATTAAAGGGACGTGCTATACGCTAATATCATTTTTGACAACTGATGGATTTGCTTTATTTTGTCACCAAATGACAGAAAACTCAAGACACTGATTGTGTCAAAAGAACAAATAAACTGGGAGCAAAATAATTTCAGTGAAACAGACATTAACTAAACAAGCAACTGGAAAGGCCATGGACAAACAAATAAGGCCAAAGTTGAGTGTGGGGTAAAGTGAAGGATCATACAATGAGAAAGCTCTCTCTCTCAGGCATGGCTTCCACAGTGAAGATTTTATGAACATTACATTACATTACTTTAATGAAGATTATATTGGTTGAATTTGTTATGTACACATTTGTTTGCTTTTAACAGCAACTAGAATGGCAAATCTCATATGACTCGCATGCTCCTTATGGAACTCTTAATATTTAACATGAAAATGAGTGCCCAGGGAAAAAAAATGAAACAGTGGCATTAAATTGCAAAGTAATACTGACTTTGTTTTTTCTATGCTCTTGACCATGAGATGACCTTGACCTCTGGCTTCAAATACACTCATGTACTATCAAATAACATAAAGCAAAAGTTGTATTGCGCAAAAAAAAGAAAAAAAAGAAATGGTGTCATTGGGGTGACCTTGACATTTAGTGACATGACCTTGACCCATGACCTTGACCCTCACAGGACTCTCATGCATGTTTGATCAAATAACCCAATGTGGTTGCAAACTAAGGGTTAAATAGCCATTCCACTATAAGATTACCTATTTTAAAAATATTTTTTGCAAGGCCTAAAATTACCTTGACCTTAAAGATCACCGCAAAAATTGAAAATATATGAAAGATCAATCTACCATCTGTAAATACAACAAGTTTGGACTTTCTATCTATCATAGTTTAGGGTCAAGGTCACTTCAAAGTACCTATATTAATTAACTTTGGAAAGCTCCAATGACCTTGACCTCGGAGTGAGTTTGACCAAATTTGAATAGTATATGTGTCTCCTTGATATCTATCATGCATCAAAGAATCGTAAATCATCATTATCATTTCTAAATACAACATGTTTGGACTTTCTATCTTTCATAGTTTAGGGTCAAGGTCACTAAAAAATATCTATACTAACCGACTTTGAACAGCTCCAGTGACCTTGACCTTAAAATGAAGTTGACCTAAAAAATAACCTAGAAAAAAAGTGATTTTTTTCCTCCCAAAATTTTAATTCTTTGACTAAGTTTTAGGACCCTGTGACCTTGACCATCATTCATTCACTGATCATTTATGAGGTCTTGTGGGTATACATCATCTTACCAAGTTTGATTGTGATAATTGAAATAGGTTCTGAGTACTTTGCCACTTTAAAGTATTGCACAAACAGCGGACAGACGGATGGACATTTTTGTCTATGTCATTTTTGGACTAATTAAGACTCATCTCGCACAGATTTGAAAATATCTGGATTGTTTTGTGTTTTTTGTTCCTTTTTGGGTGGGTGAGAGGGCAAGGGGAGGGACTAGAGAAAGGGGAGGGGGGGGGGTGTTAGTACACAGACTCACACTGCTATGCATGCCAGTCAAAAAATGCATGAATACTATAGTAATACTAACTAAACATTTTAAGTTTAGAAAAGTCTGCAGTTACTATACTTTTCTAGTACTGGGCACAGTTAGCATAGTCAACATCTACCAATTATCTCTATGGTATGTGAATATTGTTAGTAAACTAAGAATTGCCAGTTAAAAAGCAACGTTATGCTGACAGGTCAGATGCTAATAATTTTCTTTCAATATGATTTCATATATGTGGATTATAAGTCCTTCAACAAACCTGAACATACCGTTGGGACATACAGACCATCGGAAACCTGCTGAGGCATAATTATATATGCCAACACAATCATACAAGCCTAAGAAGGCTCAGAGACTCTGTACCACTGTTGGAATCAAATAGGAATGATCAAGCGCAAAGTCAGGTCAACAATACATAAATATTTTGTTAAGATTTACTGTTCATAAAAGGTTCTGTTTAAAAAAATGCCATTTCATGTTTTTTGCAGTATAAAAACAATCACATGGAACAATTCTGGAGTTGTAGTGGAACAATTTGAACAAAAGACAATAAAATATATTTAAAAACAGCAACAATTTCAAACAGATTTGAGAATTAAAGCACTATGCCATGTTATATTTGTTTCTAATTGCTAAAGTTGAAACTCTGCTACCACAACAAACAAGAATTGTGGTAGCCCATTTGACAGCATCATACTGGTTGCTCTTTAGGTCGGCCATGGCTATTGCGTATATGGCCGTAAACCATGCGAACCCAGCTCTGCCAACACCACTGACGGAATGCCTCAGCCGTTATCTTACTGCTAACAGCATTGCTGCTACAGCAGCCAGAAAAACACACACTCTTTTTAAAATATTGATATCTTTTGACTCCCAAACATTTTTCGATCACTGTTAATATATTCTGACGGAAAAATGATTTTGTTAAAAAAATATCTTCTTGCTAGAGAGCAAATCGTAAACCAACTGGAAGCCGATTTTTGATACATGATATAGAAGTATTGCTGCTTCCCCCCGCTGGCCCGGCACTGCTAGGCGTTATGGCGCCAGACCTCATACACAAATAAGGAGTCTTGTCCCGGAAGAGTTTTCAAGAAAAAAGATAGATGACTGGACTAGCGAAGAAGAAGATAGAATAGCAGATTGATAGAATAGAGCAGGAATGTTGTGGCCAAGTGGGCTAAGGCTGGACTAACTTGCCTTGTCCACAAGCCAGAAACCAATGGTGCCTGACAGGTGTGGGTTAGAGCCAGCACCTGGGCATTATGTTTCTCCGAATATTATTTACTTTCGATTCGGGCAACGTCTCAAGGTTTTCTCCGGGTACTCCGGTTTGCTCCCTCAGCAAAAATTTCCCCCCCAAAAAATCACAAATAATGTTAGGTAGGTGGGGTTTGGGCGCGCCACTGGCTGCGATTACGCCTTCCCCGGCCGGGGGAGGCGGCCCAGAGTTTCCCGATAAAAAGGGATAATAAACTGCAGCAAAAAAAAAAAAAAAAAAGAATGAGAAAGAGCAAATGAGAAAGACAACGACAGTGGGAATTTAAAGCACTAAATTTCCAGAAAGTGGGGATACTATTTATACTGAAACCCCCTGGACCCCAACGGGGGTGATTTCTCAGTCAGGACATCTGATGTTCAGTGTTTACACTGAAGATGGTTTTTGATTGTGTTCTCTATGATGTTATACTTAGCACAAATGGACTTGCTTTATGTTTGCATAGGCTCTTGTATGCAGCGTGGCTCAGATAACCGTTTGAAAAGCTATTTCTATTCACGCATTATGTCCAGAAATCTACGTGGATACAAGGAAAAATAATGAAGATGATCTAATATGCTCATATTATGGCAAACATATGGCCTTGGTGTGTCATATACATAAAAATCAATGTATTATCAAAGTATACACGTAATTAATTATTGGTTCTGACTGTAAACAATACATTATTCAATGCTGGAGAAAAAATTGCTTAAAACTTGATTAAAGGTAAAAGGTAATCCCATAGCCTTGTGGCCGTAGGGGAGCGTGATGTTGGAGATCACACTTATCTTGGGCCAGCAAAATGAGTGTGATGTCCATCTCTCTTCCTCGCTGCTTAACCTTCCCTACCCTTAAGAGAGTAGGTACTCAGTCACAGATGAGTCAACTGGGGACGTTGTTATTTGTCACTTCACGTTGTGCGGTCACCCATCCAAGTGCTTAAATTGTGACACAGTAGCGAGTGCTCCAACCACTGCGCTATCCGACAGCCCATAAAACTTGATTAATGATTATAAATGCTTTTTCAAATCATATTCTATTCCTGCCTGGGCACACATCTTGCACTTCATTTTGTTAATAAGAGCAAAGCTTTCACCTGCGTTAAAACAAATTAATCGGATCACAAACATTTAAATAACAAATTAATTATATTAAATGTCCTTCATAATGAATTCCATACCTGTCAAGTGCTACGGATTTTTGCGTAGTGCTACGCATTTGAAACATTTTCCCATTGATACGGCGTTATCACAAAGCTGCCACGCAATTTTTCAAGAGTGACGATAATATTTTTTAACTAAGGGTGTTTTCGCGCGAAAGTAGTCTGTTCCGGTCGAGTCTGGTTTAAAGACACTTAGTAAAAGCACCGCACTTCTGCAACACGTGTTCGTTCAGAACTTCAGTCTACGATCAGTCTTTGTGAGGGAGAGACAGACGGAGTTGAACAAAGAAAATGCTTATAATGATAATGGTAATAGCTAAAGTGTTGTGCATTAACAAGATTTTACAACAAATTTGTAAACACATTGGATGTGTGTGTTTATATTGGATGCAGAAGTTTCCAGTTTTGTTGCGAATCGCGTGATTCACATTAGTGCTACACCAAACCTCCATTTGCTATGGTTTTTCTGTTAAATTGCTACACCACAACCCGAAAACCCCTTGACGTATGGAATTCTAACAAACTTCTACATGGCCTTGGAGTAAAATAATTTAATTGGCCAAAGTGAGCCACTAGCACTGCATACATTACTCACTAAACCCATCCACTCGTGCAGGAGATATATTTTGTGTAGCGGATTTCAAGTAGCAAGGGGTGGTCTGGCAGCACAGTGGACAGTGCGCTGGTTTCCTATGCCCAAGGTTCAAACCTCACATGGAATGAGCTTAGTTTTCAGGACAATTTTCTGTGGGTGTTTCCTCCACCCCTTTAATAATGGTATTAGATGTAGTCAATCTAACATTTCAAAAATAATTTGGATTTCCATCTTTTATAGCTATTTGCCATTTACACCACAAGTTTGAATGTGTTTGGTGTGTATGCCAGAATTTCTGTAACATGTAAGCATTGTTTGTTGGTTGCAGGTCACCGTGCTTTGAGCTTGACTTATAATAATTATTATTAAATATAATTAATTCATTTATACATACTCAAGTAATATATTACTAAAGCCCTATTCAAATATATACTACTCATTTTGAATCTAAATCTCAAATATCCCACAATCCAATTTAAAAAAACAAACAAAAAGGATATACTGGGGATCATGGGGGTCAGGGTCAAGTAATGCAACTAGAACAACTTTGGAAGATTCAATTATCATCAGGCATCATTTCTTGAAACATAAACTGCCGAATGCATGCACATACTCACATCTTTTCCAACTGCCGACCATTCACTTCAACATCAAGCACAACACAATTGCACTCTCCAAAAGCCCACATAGTTAAACAAAACAGCATTAAACTATTCAAAGCATCACAAATCATTGTTCATGCTTCTTTAGCATAGGCAAACTTCCTACACATACATAAATACAATCTATGTACAGTAAAACTTCAAACAGACGATTGATACACACTGCAACAAATACACCTCAACATACTTACCTAAAACAAGAGTAAAATAAACATCAGAGCAATGTAATTGTAAAACATTTTCTGAACAATGATTGAAAGGTTTTGGTTTGAAATGAAATAGTTGGTTTGAAATGAAATGATAAAAGTTCTGTAATAGATAATATCACTTGTATTGCAGCAACGGTGAAAGGAGTAAAAGTTCCAGAACGCATCATATTCATAGACACAGTGACAGTGTGACAACAATCTTACATGTATCTTACACACTGCTCAGAATATACACACAACCACCCACATCCACTAATGAAGTTTACAGTGACAAGCATTTTGTGAGATCTAACAGATTTGAAATGTTACTACTGTACTTTCTTGTTCAAACGTCACCTCAAACTGAATCTATAGGACAAAGTCTAATGTGAATTGCAGACTAAAAAACAACTCCAACTCATTAATAAAACATGCATACATTTAACAATAACAATAATATCACAACATGTATACTCACACACACAAAGGAAACAGGCCTACACTCAAACACACAAAAGAAACATGTACTCAAGTTCACAGGTACCCAAACATGCAAAATTTCATAATACACATTATAAATTTACATTGTGACCCTTACTCAAGTTACTGTGAATATGTAAATACCTCATACATTTTAGTTCAATAGTATAAAATTCTATAAAAAGGTCTTCATAAACTGAGATGATTACTAAACTCAGAACGGTAACAAACGGTGATCAAATACAACCACAGGTCGTAGAACCTGATACAATAATGTGTACATTGTACACAGGAGTCTTAGTGCAAAGAAGAAACGTGCTCATATGTTAAATGTGCTTGCAAAAGTCAACAATTGCTTGGAAAGTTCAAAATGGTAAATCTATTTCAACAGGTTTTGGATAGGCATTCAGTTGTACTGCATTTGTAACACCAGCACAAATCTTGTTGACAATAAGAGTTATGCCATTAGTATCAAGAGTGTCCTTAGAAAAAAACAATCCGCAACTCCCATCAAATTCTAAATTATAAAATTGGTGTAATTTTGTTTTCTATTAGTATTAGTGTGATGTTTCACTCATGCACAATTCATTATTTCAATTCTCTTCTTTAATTTGATTCGCCAAACCCAATTCTGGCTCTCCGTAAATGTAACAACTAAATTTCTTCTTTTCCTTACTTTCTTATATACATACATTTTAACCCCATCTGTTTTTCCCTTCACCTTTTCTATAACTTCTCTAAGTTTTTTTAATTACTTTGTTCTCTCCTTAAAATTCAGTAGGTAGCAGAATGGAAAATACATTCCAATGTCAGAGAGAGAAATTAAACAGAAAGCAAATGGAATAATATAGAATAAAGTGAAAGAAAGAAAGAAAGAAACAGACAACACAAAGTACAAATGTCAACTGGGACTAACGTCACTAAGTTAGGTCAGTGAACTGCACATTTGCAATGTGGGTTTTCATAAACCCGCCAAGGCAAGACAGTTTTATCACCTACGTAGGACAGGATGGTGTTGTTTTCCCAAGCTGTATACAAATTGCAACCTGCCTGAATAAAACCGAACAGTAAAGTAAAGCCTCACTTTAAGAAGGCTGCACGAGCTAAGTTAAAACCTGACATTGAAATAAATGTAAGAGGGTTTCAGAAGTCTCTAAAACTAATAGTAAATCTCATAAATACCAAAGACAGTTCGTAACTTTCTGGAAACAGTGTGACAGTTTGGGTTTTTGACTCCAATGGAAGAACTATAAAATATTACCATTTCACATAACATTCACCTCACTGTTGTCAAACACACATCATTGTAGGCAGGCAAATTCACTCACAATCACATTGAAACACAAAGCAACTTTTCCAAACGCTCACTCAAGCTTCCAAATGAACCAAACGGTTATACATTGATGTGTTGAGTGTGGGATCACTGTCCCTTGCTTTTGCCCTGACTGCTGTCTTTGTAGGAGGCCTGGCTGGTGACAGGCTGGCAAGCCATAGGGGCTGGGGGCTGATAATGGGAATGAGTGGCGCTTGCTGTGGCCACTGCCTGCATGTATTGCGCACGATACGAGGATTGAGACTGGGAAGTCGCGTAATGTACATTGGGCATCTGCCCGCTGCGTGCAGTCTGAAAGTTTGACACTGAGGAAGTGGGAGATGATACTGCGCTTCCATAAGGAAGAGCTTGCTCCCTGCTGTACGCAGTCTGTTCTCGATACGTGCTGGAATCAGTGGGGTCGCTACGCGCGCTGTACACTGTCTGATCAGAGTCTTGTCTATGATACTGAGGATGGGATGAGGCATACCCCTGTGGCGGGGCCCCACGAGCACTCAAGTCTCCACCTGTCTTGCCAGCCCCCGTAGCTCCAAAGTAGACAGCGGAGGCAGCAGCCAGCCTCATGGAGTGAGACAGGGAGGAGCCAGAGTGAGAGGAGTGGAGGGAGTGAGAGTCACTGGTGTCAGAGGAAGGGGTTGAAGCACCGGACCGGTTCATAACACTACCACCCATCAGCTGACGTTGATAATTGTCAATGATACGTTGTTTTCTCAGGCGCTCGCTATACTTGTAAAAGTCTGCCGTCTCATACGGCTTGGTCACTTCCATGTGAGGTTTCATGCGTGACACAGTGACCAGCGTGCTGTGGGCAGGGGGAGGGGTGGGACTGAGAGGACCAGGGGACAGGCCTCCGCTTGACTGAGACTGGATGTGGAGGACAGGTACAGGCACATGATCCTTGCTGTAGCCAGGGTAGCCTGGAGGACTCTGGGCAGAGTGAGACTGAGAGTATTGCTGTTTGTGGCCATCCCCCCGAACTAAGCGTGGTTGGTAGGCCGTCTCGGTCAGACGAGGGCTGTAGGTGTCATAGCCGTGAGGGATGTGGCTAGGAAAACGAGAAGAATCAGGGCTAAGCATGGAGGCAGGACTGGCAGTACGCACTTCACGCCAACCCCCTGACCCATCGGGTGTGTAATAGAACTTCTCATGAAGCACTGGCACTTCCACTTTGTGCTGCATTGGAGAGAAGTCCGCGTCCCCACCCTGTCCTGCCAGGCTTGGGGGATAGGCAGGGGTGAGATCTAAATGCAAAGGAGGCGTACCACCCCCTCGCCTGGGCCGTTCTCCTTTGACTTCCACGCTGTAGCCTTGTTGCCGCTCTCTCTGCCTT
This sequence comes from Oncomelania hupensis, assembly GCA_036898135.1. Taxonomy (NCBI): domain Eukaryota; kingdom Metazoa; phylum Mollusca; class Gastropoda; order Littorinimorpha; family Pomatiopsidae; genus Oncomelania; species Oncomelania hupensis. The sequence continues at coordinate 41,327,452 of CM072514.1, read as the reverse complement.
CTCTGCTTGCGGTCCAGACTGCCGTACTGGTTGTCCCCTCGCTTGTAGGAGCGATCCAAGCTGCCATGCTTGGAAGGCAGCTGCAGCTTTTGCTGTTCTTCGTCGCCGGCGCTGATGTCTGTCGCGGAGGACGGGGATTTTAGCATATCTGAGCTCTCGTACCTTGATGTCTGCTGTAGAGCCACGTTGTACAGGTTATTGGAGGATGAAGCCAAGCTGCTGGTGCTGAGGTCATCAGCCAGACTGCGTGATGATGAAGGGCTGAGAGAGGAGGTGGGTGACATGGTCTGGCGAGACAGGGAGGAGGAAGACAAGGTGGGGTACATCTGAGCGCGGTACTGTGTCCGTGTGTCATACACTGAGCTTGTCTGGTATCCTCCTCCTGCTGACAGCTGTGGGCTGCACACACAGAGAAACAGGCAAATAATATAAAGAGAAGCTAACAGAATGAAATAAATAACATCGATACATGTGGACACACATCCCATGAAGGAGTGTCTGAAACAAATTTAATTATATAAGAATTTAATATCTAAAACAAGGAAAATTGTGATAAGCAAGAGGACCTATAAACGAAAGGAATAGACATCTTCAAAACTCACCTGCTATGACTAGGACTAATAGAGAGATGTGATGGTGATGACATAGTTGATGAAGTCGTTGGATGTTGTTGTTGCTGCTGATGTTGATGATGTTGTTGCTGATGGTGGTGGTGGTGATGTGATGGGGGATGAGGTGGTAGTGTTGCCGCACGTTCCTGAGCCATCTGTTGAAATAAAAGTGAGAACTTTCTATGAAAAAAACAACCACCCCAGCATCATTACAAGTCAGTACAACTAGATCTTAAAAACAATTATAGGCAGACTCTTTGCATTAACAGTTTTTCAATTCAACTGATCAAACTGATATAGTCTAATCATTGGTTCACTCCACTTTTGCATTTTAAAATTGCACAATAAAAATACTATTCCTGCTAGAGACGATTTACTTCCAAAGAACGGAGGAGGAAGGGAAGGGGGGGGGGGGGGTCGGTAAAGAATAATAAAGGCTTTCAAACCGAACTTACTGCTCTGCTTTCCCATCGCTGCTGGGCAGCTGCTGCTTCAGTCAGCTGAGCTGTTGTTTCTTCTGAAACATTTAAACCATCATCATTATTCATCATCAACAATCATCATCAATAATCATCCTCATCATCCACTGCCAATGGCATACATACACCAGAACAACATCATACTCAAAGAGACATAATTATCTGCCACAGGCATACAATAATACAGGCTATTGCAGACTATATCTAGAGGCGTGTGAGGTCTTCCAGGTACAGTCCGAGTCTTGAAAGCACCTATACATGGAAAGCACAGGTAATGTTGTGATAATTTTATCCACAGTCAAAGGAATGCGTACATTTTACATCAAAGCTGACCACTGCTATACTTAAAAAAAATTTAAAAAAATTACTATCTCTCAGCCTGGCCTATTTTGGTAGCCACAGGTATGCTGTTGCGGAAAGTATTCACTCCTCCTAAACAACACAGTAAATATCATTACCAACATCCAAAGCATTGAAATGTACACGCCAGAAGAAAGAAATCCATGACCTGTTAAAAAAAAGAATGAAACACTGAGGGACCCACCTTTGTGTTTCTTTTCTTGATTTTTGCCCGCTTGCTTCCTGGCCTCCATCAGCTTCTTCTCCATCTCTTTCAGCTGGGCATCACACAACATTCACAATCAAAAATACACGCAACCTTATTGTCCACTAAAAATGACATTCCTGTACTATGAAGTGATAAACACTAACAAACACACTTTCCTTTTATAAATTCTTCTCACTCTTCTTCATTGTAGAAATGTCTGTACTCATTTATAACCATCCTTCATGACTCGGTCTATTTTAATTTCTGTTTTAGTCGTGAGAATCACTAACAGGTTAGTGAATATTCTGGTGGACTACTATCTTGTGAACGAGTTGAACATTTTATGGCTTTCAGCCCCCTTGACTTTATTACTGAAATAATTATGCCATGGTGCCATGTGCTTGCAGAAAACTAGAGACAACAGTACAGGGTGCTGTTGGAAGTCAGGAATGTCAACCCAACTCAGGCAAAGTTGCAACATTTCCCATTAGTCAATAAACAACTTTCACAAAAAGTAAGAGCACCCAGTTTTTCTAATCTGTGAAACATTGAAAGAATCGTTGAAAACAAGAGTGAGATGAGGGACCACATGAAAGTAAAACCGGTTGCCAGTCTGGAGAGTCAACTGAAAGTTTTGGTCACTTCGGAGAATTTTACTCTTATTTGGTGACAGAATGCTCCTGCAGCAACACCAAACCATTTTGCCTTTCTTCAATCCTCGGTACTATCAAAATTAAACATGGTATCATGGAAGTGGTACTACACGACAGTATTTAATCATACGTTTCACTGACCTTTGTAGCAGCCTTGTTATAAGAATGCCGTCGCTGCTTACGGACATATTTGCTGGTGCTCTTGTCCTGGGCCAGTTTCTGGGCAGCTGCCTTGATCTTGCACTGTAGATCGTATTCCATCTCAAGAGTTGCCAGGCGTTTTTCAACCTAAATGGAAAAAGAAGGCCATGGACAACGATGATGATGACTGGGGTCTTACACATCACCAATATCCCTTCTACTACAGCATGTTCAGTGTAGTGGACCTTTTGCTTAACCCGACACTTTTTGTTGTTGCTATCTTTAATGCCAGGCTTCTCTACGCGACCTGAGCATTCTAATAATAGTAGAACTTATATAGCACTTTTCCCCTAAATTAAAATATACTAATCATTTCAAAGCACGGACCTTGGAACTACCATCACACACCTATGAAAGAACATGTACAGAACAATACAATATGCAACCACACAATACAATAGTACGATGTTACTGTCCTATAAACCTCATCTCCCTCTGCCTACCCCCCCTCTCTCCCCACCTGCTCTTTCTAAAAATAAAAAAATAAAAACAAGTTTTGACTTTCTATCTCTCATAGTTCAGGGTCAAGCTCACTTCAAAGTATCTATACTGACTTTGGACAGCTCAAGTGACCTTGACCTTGGAAGTTGTATAGTTTGTGTGTCTCATTGATATCTATCATGCATGATAGAATAATAAATTCAATATTAATAACCAATAAAAAAGTGAAAGTTTGCAACAACAAAAATTTTCATTATTTAAAACTAACATTCGTTGACCCTGTGTCCTTGACCTTGAAGTGAAGTCATTCATTCACTGATCATTTATGAGGTCTCATAGGTATACACCATCTTACCAAGTTTGGTTGTGATAGTTGAAATAGGTTCCGAGTACTCAGCCACTTTAAAATTTTGCACAGAAAGACAGCAGACAGCGGACGATGGACAGACAGACGGACATTTGTTTTCAATGCCAATTTTGGACTATTCAGAACTCATCTCGCACAGATTTGCAAAAATCTGGAAAAATTTGTTGGGGGTGATTACAGAGACTCACATTGCTATGCATGTGTGTCAAAAACCTAGATTTATAAAATGTAATTGTTTGGAAAAAAAAATCTAAAATACTATCTAAGTACTAATAGAAAAAAAAATCAGCAACTATATACCCCATCTTTCTGTTCCAAAACCTGGGTGTTTATGGCAAAGGAGGTGCCTACTCGACGACGGAATGTTGGTACCCTCTCCCCTGGCTCTAGCGGGGTTTCTTTGGGTAGCTTTCCTGTTAGTTCCTGCATAGAAGAAAACGTTACAAACAAGTTTGCCAGAATTGTGACTACTGGCATTTATTCAACAGAGAAAAAAGTACACATCAACTAAAACAAGCAAGTAAGGAATCCCACACACAGCCAAACTTCTTAAGCTCATTAGAATATCTAAAGTTTTCCTGGAAGAAGATCATGTTGAGATTGGTGAAAAACAAATTGTATGGTATTGGTCCTCTCTCCTATCAAAATATGCTTTGTTTCTCCCAATATACATAATACAAAATGCCAGATTCTTACCCCTTCCTGAAAGCAGAGGATTTTGAGTTCCTCAAGCTTTCTGCGTAGCGTCTCTTCTAGGGCCTCCTTGCGGGCTTTGAGGGCTGAGCACATTTCTCTCTCCGCTTTCTGCGACTCTGCACTTTCTGTGTTCACTGGTGAATTGGACAACTTCATTAAGCACACATAAATATAATTCAATAACCCAACAATACCTTTACAACTAGCACTGTACCGTCACTAGCACTTCTTTGGCCACAATGACGAAAGCTACAAGTATCAGGGTTTGCAGGGGTATCATTAATTATAATAAAAAACAAAACAAAAATACAGCATCAGTGGGTTAAACTATTTTCAACCACCCATAAAACTGAACATGTTCAACAGCACTCACATTCAAACCTTGACCCTGAGAGACTGGGCAGAGACGAGGAGCTGGCGTTGCGACTGAGGTCGGAACCAACCAGGGAGCCAGAGCTGTGGCATAGGTCTGCAGCAATCTCACTCATGCTTCGAGCCGACATCAGCGTGCCCTGTTTGTACAGAAACTAAACCATAGCACCTGGTCACCACTGGAAGCAACGTGCACATGGTGATAGAAGACAATGTAATTTCCACATACTGCATCTGACTTGCATGCTGTCTGAACCACACCATCTGGTTTCAACTTCAAAACTACAGTGGAACCTCCGGTATAAGACCGTCCAAAATCTGAGAAAAAACGGTCTTATAATAGAGGTGGTCTTATACCGGAAATAGTGTGTGGGGGGGGGGGGGAGGGGAGGGAGGGTGTTATGGTCGGAGGGGTATGTAGTCATCATTTTTTTATCCTTTATGATAAGTTGAATTTGGGTCTTCCCAACGTCTAAACTTCTAGCAATAGACTAACAACTCTCCCACTTTTAATTTATTTCAATCACGTTCATTCTCTCTGCCTTGCCTATTTTGCGAAGCCATTTTGACAAGCCAGTGTATGCGAGTAATGTCCCTTACTTGTGAACCGGAAATAGGAGACAACAGCAGGCGTACACTAACATGAGAGAAAAAAAAAAGAAAGGTCCAGTCAATAAATTAACTGATATCTCTTTTACATTGCCTAAGACGGTCGTATAAAGGGCTTAAGACACGGTTGTTGGTCTCATAAACGAGGTTGTTCATGTTGCATACCAGAGGTCATATATTATTGGAAGTGAATCTGTCAGAAGTTTTCAGGTCACATAACCGAGGGAGTCGTATACAAGAGAGAAGGATACCGGAGGTTAAACTGTACCAGAAAAGAAATGAAATTTTTGAACCTGTCTTTTTTCTAGTCCTGACACAAATGTGATGTCAATCATGAAAAACCAATCCTCTTGCTGTTATTATGTCCTTTGCTTCCCCTAACAAGAGGCCACTATATCTGTATAATGTCCCCTTGTTAGGGGAAGCAAAGGACATAATGCTTTCATAACAAAACGTCTCAAAGAGCTGCAAAACTGCAACAGCAAAATCACTACCACAAGAACTACAAAACTGCTGATTATGGAATACCTTGCTCTGCTTTCTTTCCAAATAGAACTTGTGCTGTTCCACAGCCATCGACCAGATGCACTTGGTCAATGACTGGGTGGCCGCAAGCCAGGCATGGACATTAACACTGCTTGTGCCGAACGTGCGCCGACTGACCGACACTCTGGCAAAAACATAATAGGGGCACTTAGAAAACAAAGCAGTGGCACGTGATAGATCAAAACTGCAGTAACATGCAGGTAGAGATAGACTGAAATAGTGTTATAATGGTCACTGATTCAAACAAGTAGCAGTAACAGAGAAAATGCAACATAACACAGTACATACACACACATAAACAGTACATATGCCATTCCCTCCCCCCAAAAAACAAACAAACAAAAAACGACAACAAACAACAGTACTCATTTTACAGCCATTCAAGTTTACAGTAATTAGTTCAAAGCTTTCAAAGTTTTTGAATGGAAAAGTTAAAATACATGCTCTTTCTCCAAGAAGCTGACCAAACGTTTACAGTATTTCATACCCAGTTAGCAGCTATTCAAGTTGACATTAAATTACAGTTAACAGCTTTCCAAGGTTTCAAATGGAAGAATGTAATATAAGTGCTCTTTTGCCAGGAAACCTGACCAAAAGCGTTCAGTAATTTCTCTTTACCCTGAAAATGACTTTGCTGTTGCATCAATTTTTATTCATCAGATTAACGTAAGTTGTACTGATAAATGAAAATGACTAAAAGCATCCAGTCATTTATAAATGACCAAAAAATGTACAGCAATATCTGAACTATGAGTCACATAAATGCTATTAAGTAAAATAAGGAAAAGGATTTAAAAAAAAAATTAAGTCAGGGATAAATATTTCTGTAAATGAATTAGTAAACTAATTAGCATACACTGATATACTCATTCAAAAAGTGTAGAGAAACCTCCTTTCCACCAAAGTACTCGTTATGTTAGTTTTTAATTATCATAATAATATTTTTTTTTAAAAGAAAGAATATTTAGGATGTTTACATGCACAGAAAAACAAAACTCGGCTCAGAACTATACTGAAATGTTGGAGCAAACTATCAAGAGCTGTAATCTTTGCTGTTCTAAACAAGAAAAAATCGAAGACAGAACAGAAAAAAGACGAAGCTGCAGTTCATGCTGAATAGTCTTACTCTACAGATTCGTCAGTTGAAATCTCTGAATAAAACCATACTGACAATAGCTCCTTTGAATTTGAAAAGTTTTTTTTTAAGCATTGCTTTAGCTTGTAGTACACATAATACAGATACGTCAACAATCCGTATAACTAACAGTCAAAAAGAAGAGTTTGCAAGAAGAGTTTGCATAAAGAGTTTACAAGAATCAGAAGAGTTTGAAAAGAAGAGTTTGCAAAGAAGAGTTAGCAAGAAGCGTTTGAAAGAAGAATTAATGGATTTCTACATCCACAAACATTCAAATGTAGCTGTAAAGTCCAACAAAACTAGCCGTAGAAAAAAAAAACAACGCTAACAGTCTACTCTGATTAAGCTAGACATACAGTCTACAAACAACACATTTTAAACGCTTTGCATTTAACACATAATACTAAACAACAAAGTCACAAACCCTGTACTATTTTGCTAATAGTACTTGACAGTTAATATTAAAACTAAGTCACACATACACAAATTTTACACTATTTTTTCTAGCAAAGTCACACACGTTGTATTACATTTCCAGACGACCCTGTCTTCTAACCATTACCCAAGCCTTTTCAAAGTGGTAGTGTTATTTACCTATCGTTAGTGTTTATTCATTCTAGCTGGTGATATCTCCTGATTCAGCTAAAACAAGTTCCTTGATCACACTTAACCATGAGCACAAATGACCACATTTCACTGCTTTTGGTGAGTAATAAAACAGGTACACTGCATGCAAACAGACCCAACACAAAGTGTGAAAGAGAGAGGATGTTCAGAAAAGCTTCTTGGCCAGTTTCCTTCCTCAACCTACTACTGGTACTTGCTAAAAACGTTTTACACATCACATACAGGGTCAGTCCAGCAAACAGCTAAAGGAAATTAAATCTCTATAGTTGACATTTAAGTCACAAAATGCACAAAACAAAAATACCATTATTTCCATTCCTCCCCACCTGTGAGTATCCTTTAATGTAACTTATAAATATCAATTTCTTGCTAAAACTTTAGAAGTATCAGATTACACAGCATAACAACTTGTAGGGGTTGGCTTATTTTTTTTTTTCCTCAACTAAAAAAATATCTTTAAATATAATGCACGTGTTTTGTACCTCTGTTAGTATGTTAGTACTATCTTGTTTGTTCATTCCTGCCAATGGTTTATCGTTTCTGCCACAATACAATGCTCTAATAAAGATGGGAATGCAAAACGTCTTACATTTTCTAATATGAATGGAACAAAAAAATTGAAAAAAGGAGGAATAATAATGAGCTAAAAATCTGAGGTAAAAAAAGAAAGAAAAAACAAAACTGATCAAATAATCTGGAGTGGTCCTGGAAATCAGTGAAGCTTATGAGTGGACAGTAACTAGCAATGGTTATGAAAATAAAAGTCATGATGAGTGGACACTTACATTTCAAAGTTAAACAGGTGACATGAGAGATGATGATGGTTTATAAACCCACGAAAATTTACCTATAGTCATATCCTTAACTATGTTCTACATACTAAAAACAAGTAAATGAAAATGCGCAAACATTAATACAATGAGCAACTGAAATGAGCCAATCACCAAACAAAACCACTTGACATACATTCACTAGTCTTCAAATCATCATGAAACACCAGGAAAACTAATGCAACAAATATTGAAATAGGGGTTCCCATTCTGTCCCAGTGCCTTTGCTGCACAAAAAAAAACAGAAGTTTATTTTAACTTTGTGTGTGTGTGTAAGGGATCATAAATACACAAACACATATATATGTGCATGAAAGATCCCTCATGTGCAGCAAGTTTATTAACAAGCACACAAGTTTTTATTTGTTTTAAAAAATCTGGTTTAGTCTGTAAGCCGATTTTTCTTCTGTTGTTATAATTCCAGGCCATGCAGCAAATAGCAGATATGGAAATCCCTGTCAAAACTTCTGCATTCCACAGCAAATTTAAAAACCAAACTGTGTGTGTCAGTGGGAAAACTAAACAACAAACTGTGTCAAATACGACAAAACAAAGTGCAATCCTAACATCCAAAATGAACACAAACATGCAAGCATGCATGTGCACAAATACAAAAGCGTTTACCCTGGCCAAAATAATTTACTTGAACCTCATCACTGTGCCTTCTGACGTTTCATGATGACCGAGTCAAAATTGACGCATGAACTAACGGAAAACAATAAATGAATGAAACTGTTTATGGAATACAGTTGTCTAAGGGATCCTCTCCAACTGTTTTCTGCTGTTCAAGAACATAGTTGGCAGCAAGATTTTTTCGCCAAACAGAATCAACAATGAATGCATCAATGATACACCAGGACTCACGCTTATTACAATTGTTTGGCATGGATAGGCATTCCTTTCACTGGCGAGGCAAAAATGTTTGGGCAGTGGACTCAATATCCTTGCATGCTTATGTACAGGAACCTACAATTCAAGTGTTTATGCCACTCCCACAGTAAGCAGGAAAATTGTGAACAAAAAAATATAAGGCCGGCTGCAACACATGACTTTTATCCAGCATGTAGAAAACAATGGAGAGGATCTTTGTAGAACAGGAATATAACACACAAAAAAAACAAAAACTTAGAAAACTTGCCCCCACTGTAGAAGGTGACAATGAAATGGCAAATGAGGGTGCAAACTACTCCTCCGGTACTTACTGAGTGGTTGGATCTGTGATTGCGTCTGACAGGTCGTCAAAATTCTCAAGGGGTTCGCGAATGGCATCTTCGTACAGGTTGAAACTGCTCAGGGTGTGCACGATACTAGAAGGGAGAGCAGATCAAACCTCTCAATTACCATTTAGTCCAGATCCTACTACTGCAGGGACAGTGAAAATGACAGGTGAAGGAAGAAAAGAGGAAGGGGGAGGGGAGTGGGGGTCAGAGGTCACACAAGTAAATTATGAACAGTAGGAAAACTCAACTGGCGAGGTGGGAAAAGTGTGTAGGTACACGGTTGTCAGGAAAAAGGGCTGAATCCTAACTTACATATAAACTATCTACGCCTCCGAGTATCATTTTCTTACCCTGAAGATGTCTTTACTTCTGGCTTGAAACGCTATGGTATTAGTAAGGAAATATAACTAAGCTCCACGGGCAAAGCCCATGCTACTTGCAACTTTTTGAAAGGAAAAAAAAAAGAATAGCTTTAACAAGCCTGAAAATGATGCATGCTGAGATGCCTGACCAAAGAGATCAAAATGTTTTGAGTTGAATATAAAAATGTATGACTATAATTGTATGTGCATGCATTTGAGATCGAAACCTAAACTTCAAAGCACAGAAATGTAACTCAAGTGAGAAATGGGCATGCCTGTTAGGTTAAAGAGAATTTCTCTCAATATAATATAGGTGATTTCAAAGAACTGCCATTGTACTCATGTCTCTCAGAAGATTGATGATAACACTGGGAATGAGTTCACACTTTAATAAAGAGAAGGATCATTTGTGAAGGACAGAAGCTTAGCTCAGAACAACTTTTGCACAGGACTGAAGCAGGATTTTTGAATTTTTGAATATAGATTTATGGTTGATGAGCATGAAATTCTGCTGACAATATTTCAAAGAAGAAGCTATTACTCACATCCTAAACTCCACCGCACATTAACATAATACCAGACCATCTTCACCAGTAATTACCAAGTGTACCCAGCAAAAAGGTTCCAATGTAAATGTTGAGCGTTACCTGAATGAGTTTCCCAGACATGCCTCTGTTCCCTGTATAAGGTGTTTTAAACCCATAAATGAAAAACAATGAGGATGGGATGAACTACTGTCATCACTGAATACTATAAAACAGTGATATGACTCGCATGAAATTAAATAATAAATGAGCATGTACAGCCAAAACTGTCAAAGCCTTTCATGCACTGATAATGGAAGGACATTAAAACAAAGGCAGCCACCAGGGCAAATTAAGAAATGAGACCAAAATAAAAAGTGCACAGAACTAAAAACTGAAGAAGCACAACGTAGTAGAAGCAAAATGACACGAGATGAGCAAAAAGGATAAGTCTAATGCATTTGAGGAACTAAGCATTGTTACAAACTGTACCTCTCGATATTATCCCCCTCTCTTCATCAACCAAGGGTGTTTTTGCACAGCACGATAGAAGACAGCAAGGAATAATACAGGTTAGGTGTGGTATTGCAAAACTGTACAATCCCTCTTCTCCATCAATATTTTCTAAAGCCCTTTTTATTAAGTAAAACGCTTCTTTTCTAAAGCCCATTTCCAAAGAATATGTTTCCATGTCCATAACAATATTTCTTAATATAATTGTATTGAACAACCATACGTTTCCAGTAATCAGGATGTAGAACAGTTAAAGAATAATATGCTTACGGGTTAGATGTTGTAGTTATCAAATACTACAGCCCCTTTTTCACCATGGTCATTTTCTGACACCATTTTCCGTTTTAATACAAGTTTTAAAAAAAGTTTCCATGCCCAAATTTTTTTTACACAACAACTCCCTTGCTGTAAAATGGATTTTAAAAAAAAAGTTCTGTCACTCTACACCCCTATTTTTGAAATCATACATACAGTGGCATTGACCTGGTGGACATTGTTAATAGCAAATAAATACAAACAGAAATCAACATAAAACAGCAGAGAGCTCCAAACAGGCCGATTTTTTTCTCTTCACTGTATTAGCTCTAGATAAACACATCATAATGTGCTGCTGAATCTATTAACTCCTGAATCTAGTCTCTTTCCTAACAAGCAGATAATCAACTGCACTGCAAGCATATAATTTCAATTATATTAAAAAGTAATTGTGTACTTGGATTACCAAAAAATAGATCATTTCTAAAATCCAACTACTATGAATCTACATAAAATTCCGATGCAAAGTGCGGAGTCCATACTGAACTCTTAATACAATGTGTTTACAAATAATCTGCAATAAAACAAAAACAAAACTATACACATTTCTTGTAAAATACTGTGTAACTGGTACATTTTGGGTCAGAATGCACCCAAATCATGTGCTAGATCATTCCAAAATATAGCGGTGGAGTGCTTTTGCAGGGACAAATTTCAACACACTTCATTTCACAATGAATCAGGTAAAATGTGCAAGGATTAGCCAAGAGAAAGTCATCACAAAAATCACTTCACAAAAAAAAACACATGTTGGAAAGCATTTACAAATCAATCCAATGTCGTTAGATAATTAAAAGATTTTGCCTAGAGAAAATGCTGAAATATTTAAAATTCTGCTTAATGTAATGCTTGCTTAAACGTTTCACAAATGTAATTTTTAAAAAAAAATTCTATTAAACTGTTCACAGTATACCTAAAATTCAGGTAAATCTCTTTGAACATAAAATCTACATGGCTGATAAAACTGGTAAATAAATAAAATGAAACATTCCTGTGAATAAAAAGTGTATGAAGCAGCCCTTTTTTCAAATATGAGGCACCATGGCAGTTACAATGAACAAATTCCTGATTATTTACATTTTTTACGATACCTCAAATGATATGGAACTGCGAGCCTAAAACAAATAAACAGATATGACATTCCAAAGAAAACATTCTGCTAAAAGAATTCCTGTGGATCCTGTGCTTTTTTTTTTCTCTGAAAATTTTTTATCTTTCCAGCTAGTGAAAATCTTTCTACATAGTGTTTGACTTGAACATTTAGTGAGATAAGCACATGAAAGTTAAAATAAACATAAGAAACAAAAATGAAATAGGCGGACAAGCAAAAGGAATTATGCTGACTTACCGCTTAGGATCGTGTACTTCAATGGAAAATTTTTTGTCCCTGTAGTACAAGTTCTCCAAGTTTTTCCACGTAAACATCTACCAAAAAAAAAATAATTTTGAAATAGTATTAATTTTATCATTATTAATTCCACGTAAACATCAACAAAACAAACACAACAAAAAATAAATGAAAATAGTATTAATTTTATAATTGTGAAGTAGGCATTTTAATGATTCTAATCCTATATTAATGATTAGGCAAGACTCCCAACTCCCAGTGTTTTAATTGTCTCCTCAATTTTACTATCACTATATACCAACAACAACGATGAACAACATTTCATTTAACTAAACTTTTTACCAGCATACCGACATCAAAAGTATTACAGCATACCATACAAGCAAATCTTCTACAATATGCTTGAGCCAGTGCAAAGGCTGAGAATGATGATGATGATGATAATATTGACGATGACAAAAGAGACTGAAAGGTCAACCACAGTGCTCGGTCAAAAAGTTTCTGCTGAAAGAACTTTACTAAATAATACCAGATGCAAAAAATTCGGTAAGCAAAGCTCTATCGTTTAATAGATATCGATCACTGAAAGTGGGATTTCCTACCTGTAATTAAGGGTAAGGGAAGTAATACTCTAAAACGCAGCTATCGCTGATCTCCCCTCGCAGTGACGTCAGCAGCTGTAGACAATGGCCGACTGCGAAGAAGTTACAAGCGAGACAAGCAGTGTTTCTTCATTCGATCTGTCGTGTTACAGCAGTGCTCTCTTCTGTTAGAAACGAATTCGACCCCCGAGTACTAATTGTAATAATAAACAAATAATTATACGAGCTAGACCCGTGAATACATAACCTCTTGAGTTCCCTTTTCTGAAAAGCTCCTCTGACTTTCCTGACACCCGGCAAGTGATAGCAGACGATGGATGTGTAGTAGCCACTGTGACTGTAGTTGAAGTTGAAGCAGTACTAGTAGGCCTACTACTAGTAACTTGAATCACTGTTGATGTTGTTGAGGCGCTTGTTGCAATGGCACACGGACTTTGGATCGTTGGAACAGAGATAGGCTTTAATGTCTGTATTGTTTTCATCCCAAAGCTCCGCATAAAAGTGGCACTTGGGGGGTAGCAGTCTTCAGCGAAGTGTTTTGCGCAAATTGCTGACGACGCACAAATCTCACCCACTTATTTCGCACTTCTTCGCTTTTTTTGGAAACCTATGCAATGTTATCCCTACCGCTTGTTTGTTTGTACAACCTCCAACGGCACAATATAGGCCACTGCTCTTCGTTTTCCTCCGTTTTGGTAGAGAAGTTTTTTGTTTGTATGTAGATTATAGTCACACGACATTTTCGCATATAGGTGACTACTGGACCGATTTATACTGACACCAGCGGGCCAGTTATTGGTAAAGGGGAAAATAAAAAGATCACACGTTGACCAATCCGGGATTCGAACCAGCGACCTTTCGGTTACTAGCAAGACGCTTTTACCAACTGAGCTACCCGGCCCCTGGTAGAGAAGGGGCACTATCGGACTCTATATTGTCTACAGCCGTTGACGTCACGAGCCATGTGGTCACGTGAGGGGGCTTTTCGAAGGTGCAAAAGTTTATTCGAAGTAGATTTTATTAAATATTAAAAAAAGGCAGTATTTTTTGGAAAAAAGTTGTTTGGCATGTGACTTCTTTTATTATGTAGATATTTTGTGCTCAATTTTATATTTCAATGATGTTGACCTTGAAGATGACGATGACAAAGAGAATGAAGATGATGATGATGATGATGATGACAGTATTTAATTTCTTCTAAAAATACTTTGTTGTTTTGTTTTGTTGTGATGTTGGTGGTGATGATGCTAAGATGATGATAATGATGATGATAACATTACATTACATGATTATTGCTTTAGGTCCAGCGGACTCTTCCAAGCCAAATCAGGACCAGACAACCCCTGATCCGCATAAAAGATATGCTGAAACAACCCTAGTGGTAAAACTGAAAGCTCTCCACCAGCCAGTCACTTTACAATAAAGACATCCCAGGCAGGTGACGCTGAGGCTGTACTCTAATTTATCGAACCCCCGTTTACAAAAACAAAATAGAATACAAACATTATAAATTATCAACAAAACACATATATATAAAATGCCTACATTGCTAAATAATAACATCATAGGAAGCCCTAGCCACCTGGCAGAAACATCCAATATTCCAAAGCTGATCCAACAGACCTCATACACAAATAAGGAGTCTTGTCCCGGAAGAGTTTTAAAGAAAAAAGGTAGGTCTAGCGAAAAAGAAGATAGTATAGCAGATTTATAGAACAGAGCAGGAATGAGAAAGAGCAAATGAGAAAGACAGCGACAGTGGGAATTTAAAGCACTAAATTTCCAGAAAGTGGGGATACTATTTATACTGAACAGGGGTAATGATGATGATGGTGGTGATGATGATGACAACAACGACAAAGAGTATTTAGTTGCTTGCCATCGTCAACTAACCCCAAACAGAAAACTTCATTGTTTCGTTGTGATATTTTAAAAAGAAGTAGATTTTATTCTTGCTATCCACCACCCCACCCCTACCCACTCACCCACCTCCACCACCCAAAACATACAAGTCAATATACTTCATCCTTAAATTTCAGCAATGATTCATGTTTAATCAAAATTCTTGTAAATAATCCTCCTATTGTGTAGCCGAACAAATTCTCTTAATATCTAGCACCCAATATTGGATTTTAAGCATTAACTTTTCTAACTTTACAACTTCCACGGTAAACAATACTGTGGTTAAAACAATGTCAATATTTTAAGCAACCTTAAGTTCTCTCACATGACATGGTAAGCAATACTGTGTTTTCAAACAATGTCACACATGTCTCACCTTGCGAGGTGTTGTTTTGTCATTCTTGTCATACACGGCAATGCCCTTGGGACTGATCCCTAACCACCATGGAATATCCTTTTTGTCCTGTCAGTCAAACACAGTGCACAAATCAAAACTCCTGATAAAACTGTACATACCCACTTTAAAAAAATATCTTGTTTTCACATTAGCAATATCCAGTGCTTTGCCACATGCTAAATGACAGACTATATCATTTAAGCTTCCACTTGCACATTAAACCGAATTGACAAAATGTATTGATGCTGAATTCTGATTTGCTATACTGCATGCACCATTTCCCCCACTCCATCACCCCCATACACCCCCCTCCCCTCCAACACAAACAAATGTTGATAGGTCAATAATTGTCAGCATTGTGGGCCCATGGAGACAGCTGTTTTAGCCTATTGAAGAATACATTGAGTTTTATGAAGGGAATGTGCAGAATTCTACTTGAGAAATCAAGAAGAAACTAACAAACCAGCACAAGCCAAACTTACCTTGACCTCGTAATAGTGAATGCCGTAAGTAGCAAGTTTTTCAATAATGGTCATGTAACTGGAACAAAATATCAAATACTATCATAATCATCAGTTAAAAAAACCAAATTGGACTTCAAAATGACCAATGAAAGCGCACTTATCCTCTGACCACTCACATACAAACATATCTTTTTTAAATAATAAAAAATGTAATTAAAAAAACAAAAAACAAAAACAACAAACCAATTAATAAATAAAGATTAAAACACTGCTTACTTGACAATGGCAAGTCCCCTAGTCGTTCCCTGAAGTTTCTTGTAGTAAAATATAACTCTGTCTTCACTGAAACACAGCATAAACCATGACATTTAAACCATTATTTTGGGTCCATTTCCGAAGGCAGTCATAATTTTTTGACATCTTTCCTGTCACATAAACAATTAAACTTAACAATTATGCAAGGGTAGCTTTAGAAAATATTGTGGATATGTTTGGCCTAAATAATGTGGATATAGTTGGCCTAAACATCTTCAAGAGGCATCGGAAGAAAACTCTCTTTGATTGCCCTGTTCTTCCCTGTGCACCAAATCCCCTACTTCTGTCTCAAGTCCCAATTTTCCCCATTGTTATTGTGAGCGACCTGAGCATGCTGCTAGCATTGCGCCTTATAAGTGAACATCATCATAGCAAATAATGCTAGATTTAAACCAAACAGATTTTGCAAACAACTTAAGCAACATGCATGCAACTTTTGTTTCAAGGTTTTCGACGTGACATTATCAGACATTACCAAAGTACAGTCTTTGAAATCTACGTTTTTCTCCTTAAGTTCATTCTTAAAATGCAAAATTTCATAATTGAATTTCAATTTCAATTTTCAGAATAAATACATAGACGTAAATACAGTTGAACCAATGCGAGGCAAAAGCATATTAAAATGGATTTTTAAAATACCTTGAAGGGGTTTAATAAATTGAAGACTCAACACAAAGTGTTTCAACTACAGAGACTAACCAGTATGATATGGATGGGTGCTCCTTGAGTGTTCTTGTAGGCAATATAGGTAGTTTCTTGATGTCATCTTTAGCATCCTCCTCACTGAAACGTACATTACAGCTCGACACCAAAAAATCTCCCAAATGCCTAAATGAATGTGACAGTCACAGGTAATGTTCAAATTCATATTTCTCCATACATCTCAGTAATGCTGAGAGCCAAAATGTTAAACTTGCTCATCAGACTAGTGACCCAGTCAAAGTCACAAATCAGCCACAATGTTCAGTCACAAATCAGCCACAATTTTCATTGAGTCTATTAAAAATCAAAAATGCAAATACATAGATTTTTTTTCTTTTGGGATGGGTGGGGGAGAGAGAGGGGAAGAAGGACAATGACATGGGGGCAATCATGACGGACACAGCAGATGGAAAGGTGAATAAAAAAATAGACTACATGCTTTACTTTTTACCGCTGCAAAAAAACGGGTCACTAAAATAGTCCAGACTGCCAAAACCCGGTACTTTAGCGACAGAATTAGCAGCAGCGAAACTTGTAAACAGTTGTTCAACATTTGCAATCAGCTAAGGGGTAAGAGCAATGCAACATCACTCCCATCCACGCATCCACCATGTCAGCTACCAGATGTATTTTGTAATTATTTCACACAGAAAGTGGCTGACATAAGGGACGCTCTTGACAGCCATGAGATCCCACTCATTAACCCATTCTCACCTTCCCTCACTACCGCAAAAATGGAAGTTTTTCAACCAGTAACAGAGCAAGAAGTCAAGAAAGTCATCTTAAGCTCAAAACCAACATCTTGCTCTCTTGACCCCATTCCTACCCCCATGTTGATAGAGAATCTTGACCCTCTACTCCCGACCATTACCCACATTATCAACGAGAGTCTGTCCTCTGGTGTTGTTCCGTCTGTGCTCAAAACGGCTGTCATCAAACCCCTCCTTAAAAAGCCAAGTTTAGACAAAATAATCTAAAGAACTATAGACCTGTTTCAAACCTCTCCTTCCTGTCCAAAGTCTTAGAAAAAATTGTTCTCAAACAACTGTTTGCCTACCTATATGATAACGCTTTACTTTGCCCCAACCAGTCTGCCTACCGACCCTTCCACAGCACTGAGACAGCCCTCCTAAAGGTAACCAACGATCTGTTGCTGGCCTTAGATAATGGTAACGTCTCCGTTCTCACCTTACTAGACCTCTCAGCCGCTTTTGACACAGTCGACCACCACATTCTCTTTAACACTATTCAACACTACTTTGGAATCTCCGGCTCGGTCCTGGCTTGGTTCCACTCATATCTTTCCGACAGATCACAAGCAGTCACTGTCAATGGCTGTTTCTCCAGCACAGCAGACTTGGTGTGCGGCGTGCCTCAGGGTTCCGTTTTAGGGCCGGTGTTATTCACTCTGTACACCAAGCCACTGCTTCTCCTGCTTAGAAAGCATGCTGTTGAGAGTCAGTCATTTGCAGACGACACACAACTTTATAAATCCACAGCCCCCTCTCTCATTAATTCCACTGTTCAGACTTTGGAGAACTGCATCACAGACATTAAGTCATGGATGACACGCAACAAGCTTAAGCTTAATGACGACAAAACCGAAGCCCTCCTCATTCACAAGAACAACACCTCCTCCTCACTCCCGCCTCTCCCAACATCGCTTACGGTAGGGACAACAAACATTCAGTTCTCATCCTCAGCAAGAAATCTCGGCTACATTCTCTCCGATGACCTGTCCCTCAACAACCACATCTCCAACATCTGTCGCTCTGCATACACGGCCATACGCCAAATCAGCTCCTTTCGCCACTATCTTACGCTCACTGCCACCAAAACCCTAGTCTGCGCTCTCGTCCTTTCTCGTCTTGACTATTGCAACTCTCTCCTCGCTGGCTCCCCAAAACACATCATTGACAAGCTACAAAAGGTTCAGAACTCAGCAGCTAGACTAGTATTCCGAGCTAAGAAACGCGATCACATCACACCTCTACTACATTCCCTTCACTGGCTTCCTGTGCAAGCACGCATAGAGTACAAACTCTCTGTTCTCTGTCACAACTTCTTCACAGATTCTTGTCCCTCCTACCTTGCTGATCTACTGTCTGTCTACTCCCCTTCACGCACTTTAAGATCTTCTGCCGACACTCGCACACTCAAGGTTCCCGTCACCCGCACTAAGACATACGGCCAACATGCATTCGCCTACTCCGCACCTAAGCAGTGGAACTCCCTTCCCTCCCATATCCGCAACATACAATCAACACAAGCATTCAAAAAGGCCCTCAAAACCCACCTCTTCAAACTTCACTTTTCAGAATGATCTGTATCCCGCTGCCATTCTCTCCTCTTTGTCTCTGTCTGATCCGTAAGTGTATACACGGCTGTACATATTTATACTGTTTTTCCTCCTGGGCCTAACCGGGCATATAAATAGCTGTGAATATGATTTTGCTATTCTATTTGTCTTTTCTGTCATTTGTGTACATAGTTGTAAATTGTAATTTGTGTACATAAGTGTAAATAATTTGTACCCTTACTGTTCTGTCTTTTGGTGTATTGTAGCGAAAGCGATGTTTTATCGAGTGCATGTACTTATATGTAATGACTATGTAAAGCGTGGTGAGTCTGGTCATAGGCTGGAGTACCCGCTATATAAAAATCCGTTATTATTATTACTATTATTACTTGCAGTCAAAGGAATGGATTGGTGCATCAGATGAAGGGGGGAGGAAGGAGGGTGGGGGGGAAGGTTGTAGGGGGGGGGGGGGGGGGGAGTGCAAACAAGATTTCTTGAACTTTTAAGCACACATGAAACCGCATTTATAAGATATATGACATTTTATTCATCCAAAGAATTACATTTGAAAAATGATTTTCAGCCATGCATAAAACAGAATATTACTTTTTATTTATTGTTCTAAAGCAATAGGATAGCACACCTTAGGTACACTGATGCATCTTACATAACCCAGTGACCAAGAGACCAATCATAAAAGCAAATGCATAAGTAAATGCATCATGATCACATTTCCATTTTTAATACAATACCTGTTAAAGTCTCCTTTACTGGCTTGAAGTACATGGGCAGCTAATTCAAACACTGTCTCGCTATCACATTCAAGATGACCCTGCAACAAAGCATCATTCTTGGATTTCAAGCATCAGGATCGTTCAAATATTAATGAAAAAGACAATTATATAGGGAATGGAACTGTAACTCCAGTGTTCCCCAATGAAGATTTCTAAAAAATACAGTTCTATTTTCTACCAGGTGACAAACCTTTTCCAATAATACTAAATGGACACAAAAATGAGCTGGTGAGGTTGCAGAGCAGATCAGATAATTTCAAGCATCTTGGGATCTAGACACTACAAGTACATCCAATATTTTAATATAGCTATTATCTTTCAACAGAGGCAAAAAACAAAACAAAACAAACAAGGTTTGAACATAATAATATATTTAAAATATAAGCAGATTTGAAATGATCCAGTCTTCACAGTAGATAGTATCAAGCGAAACCTGTTATTAAAATACAGAAGAAAAAAGAAAATAAGTTTACCTTAAAAAGAGCTTGCCTGGCGTTGAAGTAGAACAGCTCTACTGTCTGTATGTCCCTCAGCAAGCCAATGGTATCCACATAGAACCTGCAAAGTCATAGTTAAAGAAACGAATTAGCCTCAAAATCTACTAAAACCTCTTTCACCTCTCCAACGCATTGCCGTAGAGACTGGTAAGACATCTGGTGTCAATGTTTTACTGACTTTATCCGTGGATATCTGTGCTATACAAGACTATGTCATCATCATCATCATCATCAATATAAAAGTATTGATTACGAAACAATGTAGAAGAAGCTTGGGATCAACTATACACATGTCACAGGGATCACACTATATGGTAATTGGACAATTTTTGTGTGTATGTAAAATGCAGCGTATACCGCGTATTCTTTATTTATTATGATGACACACACATTTTCTGAAAATGCAAATTTCACAGATGCCTGCATATACGATATAGGGATGCAAACCTGAAAGCGCACACAGTATAGACAAGACTCGATGAGTACCTCACTCTGATGAGAGGCAAATGCAGGCCTCAGTTACATGGTGTGCTGAAGCGTTGATTTAACTCTCCTGGTGCATAAGTAGAGTCACAAGTAATGGGGTTGAGTGTGTAGGTGGATGGGGTAAGAGTTATAGTTGGGAAAAAGTTTTGCTTTGAACTCAAAAGTGACCTACCTGATGGAAAAGTACAGCAAGAGAACACCGGTTTTCTTTGGCAATTCATGGTCCAGCACACGTTTTTCTAACTGCAGCCAGTGGTAATGCAAACTGCAACACACAAAACAAAACCCAAAACACTAAAGTCTTTCCCTGTGTTTACAATTACATACACAGGTGTCTATGTATGATTTGGTGCATGTGTTTTTTATTTTTTACATGTCTCATATTTGTCATTTGCCCCTTTGTTCATATTTGTGGAAAATAGACCAAAGCCAAATTTCTTCTTTTTTAAAAATTTCATTTGATACTTTTTGTATTTCCAAACTAATCTGTAAATACTTTAAAATACTTGGGGGAATCAGACTGAGCCAAAAGTCTGTCTGCCGGGGTTGTCTGTTGGTTGCCATATCTCAAGAAGTACGGAATAGATTTTGACCAAACTTTATAGGAACATAATCTAGGTTAGTGGCCTGCCTCCCGTGCCTTTATATTTGTTCTACCGCAGGGTCAAGAAAGTCCTTTTATTGCTAAACACACTTTGCTCAATATCTCAAAAACGTCTGAAGCGATTGTGTGGAGTTTTCATATGTAGGTACTTCAAATAATGGGCCATTCTTCAGTAGCAATCCGGTTGTCTGTCAGTCAGTCGTTCTGTTTCTCTGAATTTCCATTTTTTGTTGAAAACCCACATTTTGCAGTATTATTACAACAATAACTGAATCGACATTCATCATTTTTACTTTCCTGGTTACTTTCCTATCCTATCCCGTAACTCGAAAGTCGTTGGTGCACCACAGGCGATCGTTTAACCACTGTACGCCATCTTTCTCTGTCCTCAGCAGTCCTCATGGCTTCACTCCGTGTCAAGCAAGTCTATTTCTTGAAGGTTGTCTTCGCACCTCTTTTTTTGTCTCCCTATTCTTCTGCCTCCTTGCACAGTGCCTTGTAGGATGGTCTGTGCAAGGCCTGATGCTCCGATGATGTGTCCATATCTTCGGAGTTTCCACTTCTTCACCACTGTGAGCAAGTTATCGTGTTGTCCAATGGCTTGTGTGATGGTCTGTTGGACTTCGATGTTGGTGATGAGCTTGGTATAGGAAATGCCCAGAAGTCTTCTATAGCACCTCATCTCCATGCTTTGTATTCTTTGTTGTAGGTCTGCTCTGAGGGTCCATGTTTCGCAAGAGTATAAGAAAATGGAGATGACAAGGGAGCGCAGCAACCATACCTTGGATTGTAGACTGATGGTCCTGTCTTTCCAAATGGGCTTCTACATTGTCAGGGCAGTTGTTAGTGCTATCCTGGAGAGGACTTCCTGTTGGGACCCATTGTCTGCTACAATTGCTCCTAACAATTTGAAACTCTGCATCGTGTTGAGGGACTGGCCTTGGACTTTGAGGTCCATGTTGATGCCATTGGTGTTGTTGGTCATCATTTTGGTTTTCTCTGAGCTCATTTCCATTCCAAAGGCAGTTACTTTAACCACTGCTAAGCATGTAAGTCAACTACTCTCTTAAGGGTGGGGAAAGTAAAGCAGCGAGGGAGAGAGATGGGCATCACCCTCATTACGCTGTCCAAAGATAAGTGTGATCTCCAACATCACGCTCCATTACGGCCACAGGCTATGGGACTACCTTTACTTTTTTTTTTTTTAAAGCATGTAAGATCATTGGTATTTGTACTTTTTTAAAGGGTAAGGCCATTTGTGCTTCACCATTTTCTAAACATATTTGGCACTGTATCACAAAAATTGGTAGAGGCAACTTTGATAATTATTTAGTTGCCGATAGTTCAGATTGTGGTCTATCATTCCATGTTTTCCTTTTGCTTCATTAAAATAGAGCTCAGGGAAAACACCACCAATAAAATTAACACTTTTAACATTAATGCTTATGTTTCAGCTATTTGTGTTAGAATCTGGAAATATATTTGAATGACTGGCCATTTTGTTTTAATTGTTATTAAAGAATAAAGTTATATTGTATTATATCTACTTTTGAAAAAAAATCAAACAATAAAGCTGTACTGTATTGACACTATTGTATTGTACTGTAAGCCAATAATGATATTTTCCTTGTAGTTGTAGACTATTTTGCACCACTTATACACACATGTATATTAATCTACTGGCTTCTGGTTAATACTGTCATATGCAGCAGTGTTCCCGATTACGCACAGTAGTGCGTCAATTACGCACAAAATATGAAAAATGACGCAGAAAAATTTGCATGTGTGCGTCCTGTGGATGCACACATTTTGTTCGAATCGCTGAAGTCAAAAATACGACCAACGAGTGGCGAACTAATTCACGGCATAATCAGAATCAGAACCCAACTGAGACTGCCATTGCAGACGATTAAAGATTGTGTCGGGAGTTGTCGTCCTTAAAAATCGCATGCGCTCGCATTGTAAACTTCCTCCAAGCAATCCATTCACTGAACAGAAGAAATTTTCGTGAATGCATTCTTTGATTCTATCATACACGATCATGTCACTTCTGACTTGGTTGACTGGGCCCAAAACCCGCTCATCCACAGCAACATCAAGTACAGATCCTGTCATTATCGAAAATACGGAAGATGTTGTGCAGGGTGCTCTGAAGGAGTTTGCAGCAACCAAGCGACTCAGGCTTAAATAAACATTTAATACATGTTTTAATTGTTTGGTTTTATATGATTATGATAACTAATGTGACGCTTTAACAAAGTTTAAAAAAAAAGAAAAAAAGTGAGGCTTGGGCTTGTTTTTTCATTTCTTTTTTCGATTTGGGGACTCTCAAAATTTGCACAAGGACTCTTAACATTTTATACCTGGGAGTCCCAAGGACTCTCTTTTTTTTGGATGGAGGGAACACTGATGCAGTACATTATATAATACTTTATACCAGAATATGGTGGTGTCCAACACAAAACACAAGAAAACAAAACAATACTCACAACTCGTCCACAAAAGCCAGGCCAAAGTACTGTTTTTCTTTTAGCTTGAAGTGTGAAGCCACAAGATCCAAAAGGTCACCAGCAAATAACTTTGGCTGAAATAATAATAATAATAATAATAATAATAATAATAATAATAATTTTTGTAGTCACAACAATGTGTAGATTGCAAAAATAATTATTGTCACACATACTGCGACATAGTCTATACATTGTTGTGACTACAAAAATTTCAATGCTAACACTTTCAAATCTAAAATGATTTTAAATGCAGTAATGCATTCATACTACAATAGAGAGTCTAAACATCTCTTGTTGAAGCTAAATTCAGTCACCAAGTTCAAATTGTGGTCGCTGAACTCCAGTTCACTTCAAGGGGCACAACAACTCTGAAAAAGTTATGGGGGATGAGTTGGCTGTTTTTTTTTTAAAATAAACTATTTTTTGTTGTTTTCAGTAGGAACCTCTTACTACAATACCTGTATGATCAGATCCAGACGCCTTTCATCAAGAAGAACGATCTGAGATTTACGCCCTTCGTTCATCTGAAACAGACACAAAAATGTATTGTCTTGTAATCCACAATTTGTACATTTTTGTCATGAAAATTGTACACAAGTACAATAATACACATTATACAAAACTACTAACATTTAAGTTGACTTGGAGACAGACTTTTGGGGGCTAGGCACTTGAAGTGCTTTACCATACGATTTTACACCATTTTATCTTCTACAAAGACTTTCTGCCTTTATCTAAAACTAGTAAAAAGGTCAGTTTTCGCTTCGACTTTGAGATTCCTTGTGACATAGTTTGGCTGCTTTGAAATTCTCATTCAATTTACAGATAAAGTGAAACATCTTCAATTAAGTTTCACACAAATGACAGGGTTGAGAAGTCAATTTTTGTCTTAAGTACTGGTGACACCACCAAAAAAAAAAAAACAACACAAAACTTGATGGTGAATGACCTATCTTGTATTCAATCTCATCAAAAAGATGTGGGACTGTAGTAACACTGTTTATATCGTTCCCATTGATTTTCTTATAACATGTCCACATACTACTCCTTTGAACTTTGATCTCTTGGTAGTTTAAACTGACCATAACTGACCGAGCTAGATGATGGTTATACCTGTGGTAAAATGTATGACCCACATAAACATAGTCATGTGATGCTGACAATTGTTCAATATTGTAGCTGGCTTAAAATAGTCATGCAATGCTCAACAATTGTTCAATCTGATTTTTTTCTTTTTACACATCTAAAGATGTAAACCTGTTTGATAATCATAATTTGTCTTTGCGAAATGGCAAACTTGTTCACCTTCAAGTTAATGCTGGATAAACTAGTTAAAACCTTTTTCTTTTAAATACATACAATGTCATTCAAACCCTTTTTATAAATAAAATGTAACAGCTTATCTGAAAGAATACTACTGTAAGCAACATCAAGGTGGCAAAACACAAACGGAGCAACCACAATGGCAAAAACACTGAAAGAAAACTATACCCACAGACAAAATGCTGCCTCTCCTGCCAAATTTTCTTCGTAGACTCATTGTTCACATTTGTTTACATTCTATCAAGTTTAACAAATGATCCTGGGTCAAGAACAGGAACAAAAATCAACAAACACATCTTCACACTTTGGTAGAGTTTCATAAACTTCTGACTTTTTCCATCATCACTGAAAAATCAACTTGACAGTTGTGGCTATGAAGAAGACCCCTCTGCCTAGTTTAACAATACATTTATCAGTCACAGTGAATTTAATTCCTACACAAAACTGAAAAAGAAAAGATTTCAATGCTTCACAGGAACACTTCATTGGTGTTTTAAGATGAAATCCTCACAGCGCTACAGCTACATGATGAAACGTAGTATATATCCAGCAGGATGTGACAACTGCAGTGACATCATTCACAAATGGGAAGAAGACACTCATCCATTTGTCATGAGTTCAAGCATTCAAAAGCAGGCAGGATGTGATGCTGATGCCCAAACCCATGCCACAACACTAAGTCATACAAAGGTGCATGGATCACAAACACACTCAAACTACAAAGCTGGTAGAGTTGTTAGGATTCTCAACATCTGGCCAAATAAGAATTGTTTGATCAAATGCATCCGACAAATTAAAGACTTATTTGATGTAATTCATCTGACACAATATAATAAAAACGGTAGCCAAAAAATCAAATTACTAGTCAGACAGCTGTGGCAGTGCAACGAAAACAAAGCTCAAATCCATAATATACTAAAAGTCAAGCGCAAAGCTTCTATTTCAAAACCAAAACAGTATGTTACAACACTGCACTGCCTATTCTCTTCTGCTCATCACTATTATCTCTTCAGCTGATCACTATGAAACATTATGCACTGACATAATTTTAAACAAAGAGAGGAAATAAGTCTGCCGCCATATCAATTTCAACAACTATGGTAGCATCCGCCTCAGATCACATCAATTTTAACAACAATAAAAGCATCCACATCAGATACTTTCCTGGCTCTATTGTGATTTGTAAGATGGCAAAAGAGGCAAGCACAATGCAGTACATTCCAGTCAAAAGGATCTCTCATTCATCTTCAATGACAGATCAACCTCTTCACAACTCTCAAACACAAACGGAGAGCATGTACATCAATGGAATTGTCCACGCTAGATTTACTCCTTTAAGTGCTTGCCATGATTCATGAAGATGAATTGGGTGACTGGTTATAAACATTCCACAGTCCACCTATAATAAATTATGGTCAGAGTTGCAATTCTTGCTCATGCATGCAATTCAAATATAGATTACACAATCATTTCTGGCCAAGTTTCTTCACACAGACAGACAATTGTTGTAATGCATCAGCAAATGTCAAACTGGTGAAAATGTCAAATAGGGGATTAATGCTAACCATTCCATGTGGCAGAAGGCAATTTCTGACAATCATCATTTCAGAAAAGGAAAGCCAGATTGGAACGATTATCATGTCCATGTGTCCATAATTGTAAAAAGATTTAGTTTTCCTCTTCAAATTTATAATTTAATTACTTTTAACATTTGAGAGATTCTAGTTTGGCAGTTAAAACATGTTTCTGCTGCAACAGAGCCATCAAACTGTACGTACGAGTTAAGACTAAGAGAAAAAGTATAAAACTAATGCAATCAACTACATGTTTCTGCTGCCACAGAGCCATCAAACTAGATTTCTAGTTGTAAACATTAACATATTATATTGGTACAAATCAAAGACACTGCAGTATTCCTGGTAATAAACATGTTTCTGCTGCCACAGAGCCATCAAACTGTACGTACGTACGAGACTAAAAGAAAAAATATAAAACTAATGCAATCAGCTACTGATTTCTAGTTGCAAACATTAACATATTAATATTATTATATTGGTAAAAATCAAAGACACTGCAGTATTCCTGGTAATAAACATACATCAAAATTTCTCAAGCACTTCTTCTTCTATGCACAAGTCAGGCATAAACAACAATAAATTGTATAATTTCCATAGACAGGAAATCCGGTAGGAGGCTAATAACTTTACTCAGTTACAACTCAACCAACGACAACTCCCCCACAAAATACTTTATAAAGAAGCATGCAAACAAATGTTGTGGCTGAGGCTGTATATTGGCTCACTAACAACCTAACAGTAACAGAGACAATTGTAAAAATTTCAAGTGCAGAATCCTTCCTTTTCCTGTTCCCACTGACACCACTAACTTATGATCATCCTGGTTGGGTGGGTTGTACAATAGCTTACCATTGAAAACTAGTATAGTAAATGTAGTACATGCTTTTTCTAAGAACACATAGTATAGGTGCAAATCAATTTGTTAAGTCTAATGTTAGTGTTATTATTGACATAATGTTTATTATTTTAATTTAACAGATAATTTCAAAGCTCTGCAATCGGAGTGATTCAATTTCAACGAGTCATAATAATTCTTCTTCTTCTTTAGCATAATCAGTCAAAACTTAAGGCAACAATTGGGGACCACTGAGATGGACACAATAAAAGTATAATGGTAGCTCCACATAAATCACTGTTGTGCACTTCAAACTGCAGACAACAGAACTGAGCCCGATTGCTGAAATCACTGTATTTAAGTCTGAGAGATGTAGCTTGACTTCACCACTTCAGTGAACAATAAAGCACTTCCTGTTAATCAGTGAATGTCCAGATGATTTCAATTAGTTGCAAACTGCCTATTAGTCGTTTGCAGTGTCAACAAGTGTGCTTCTAATGAGTCCAGGCTGAGCAAGCAGTAAACTTCATATTATCGAACAAACATCAGGTGAGAGGAAATTCAATAATAATGAGTTTTCTTTCTTCTTCTCCAAACATTGTGTTTGTGTACAACCTGTAGTGCCGTTGGAAGTATAAATTATAATGTATTATTAGTGAACAATTGAAAAATTAAGATTTAGTAGTCATGCTTGAGATTTTGAAAACTATAAAAATATTTCCAAATAACAAATCGGGGATCTCAAAGCCACTCAAAGCCACATTAAATGAAAAGAAATGTGCCTTTCAAACCAGGGAAAAGACCGAGTGTAGGCATGTTCAAGCCAAATTCCGCAGAGAAATTCAGGAAGCAAAATGGCATAATAAAAATAAGGTTGAGCTACAGCTTGAGTGCTGTAATATGACTGATGAGTGGAAAGGGTTTAAAACTCTTACCAGTCAAGCGAAGCTGAAATTGGCCAACTGAGATCTCCATTTTGATGAACAAACAAAAATGTTGGAAGAGCTAAATACTTTCTACTGCAGGTTTGAATGAGATGATACAAAAGACGATGTTGACGCAGTTATTTAAGGTCTGAGAGAGGACGTGGCTGTTGATGATGATGACTTTGAGATCGACAGTAATTCTGTTCACAAATTGTTCCAAAGACTAAATATCAGGAAGGCTGCCAGTCTGGATGATATTGGTGGTCGAACCTAGAAGTGGTGCGCAGTACAATTGTGTGTGATGTTTTGTCAATTGTTCACTTGGCCACTCAGGGACTGCACTGATCCTTTTGTGTTGAAACACTCAACAATATGCCCTATACCGAAAACTACCAAACCCAAACACGACTACCGCCCTTTGGCCCTCACCTCTATAGCAATGAAATGCTTTAAATGAATCATTCTGTCATACTCAGCCTTTCTCTGACCATCTGCAGTGTGCTTAAAAAGCCAAATGAGGTAATGACAATGCTACTCTGACACTCCTTGAGTCCTTCACAATGCTTACAACCATCTTGAAAAACCAGACTCCTTCATCCACACTTTGATAATAGATTTCTCTTATGCTTTCAATACCATACAACCTCCCTGATAGTTCATAAACTTCTTCACCATTCTGTCCCTTCTAGACTTGTCCTGTGGATCGTGAACTTTCTAGTGAATAGATCTCTGGTCGTCTGATTGCCTTAGGACTGACGCCGCTCCAGTCATAAAGTACTCGGATGACTCTGCTCTTGATGACCTCTCAAACTCAGACTCTATGTACTTCAATGAAGTTAAAAGATTCAGCTCTTGGTGCAGGTAGAACCTGAATTTAAATGTGAAAATATTACAAGTTCTTTTGTCTATTACGACTTCCACAGAAACCCCTCTCCCATTCCAGATCTTTTTGTTGATGATGTTACAGTCGAGAGAGTAAGTCAGTACAAATACCTCGAAACCATCATTGACAACAACTCAACTGAAATTTACTGTTAACACCCAGGCCTTTCACAAAAAAATGTCAATACAAAATCTACTGCCTGCAGAAACTCAGAAACCGTCAAGTCAATAGCCGCATCCTCCCGATTTTTTTACACTTCTTTTATCAAGTCAATTTTTTTTTCTATTTTATTTGCTGGTACGGAGGTTTGTGTGTGAAAAACAAAAGTTTGCTTGATGGAGTGGTGAATGTTTGTGGAAAGGTTATGGGTGTGAAACAAGAGTCTGCATATGCTGTATGGAAGGCGTTTTGTGCAAAAAGCTATTTCCATCATCCATGATAAAAGTCATGTGCTTGCTCACCACTTCCAACTCCTTCTTCTGGTCTGCGCTTCCGAAGGTCTCAGATTCTTACCTCGAGAACTAAAAACAGTTTTATATTAGGTAGTCAAAAGCCTCTTAAGCGATTGGTCCGCTCTCGAGTTTTGACCGAATTTTGCTTGCATTATAACATGCTGATTTATCCTTAAAATGCATCAAAACGAATAAAGTTTAAATTAAAATAAAAGATTAATCCCTTATCTTGATGTTTTTTGTTGTATCTATGTTCGTTTTAAGCGTTATTGATTTAATAAAAGTTTTTAAAGATGGGAGCGTGTGGTCTGTTTCGACGCAAACCGGAAAAGTGATTTGCATGGCAGGTCGAAGGGTACAGTTTTCAAATGCAAAGTGCTTGGCTCCTACTGATTGGATTGTTATAAATAGACAACCAATGGAAAGCTCTGTTTCTTAGCTTTCCACTGAGACCAAATGAACCGGAAGTTTTTAAGAATTTCTTTGAATGCGCTTTGTGCAAAGTGTTATCTCATTATTTTCGAAACTTTTAACTTGTTCAATCGGTAACCACGACATACTAAAAAAAAGAGGAATCTTTCATCAAACTAATGCAATAGTTTGTTTTACTATACGAATTTATCGAGCCGAGCACTTTTAGAAAGAAAAGAGGTTTCTGACGGACTTTTCTATTACGATCACGGCGTACGGCGTGGCTGCGTGAGTGCGCCATCATGGCAGAAAACATTGCATCTCAGCTTCCAACATTCAATCTGGTCACACTGATTGGTAAGTGAAATAGTTTCTTAAATTTATACTTTAGAATTACAGATATATAATCATTATTATTTACGCATTTTAGTTAGCATCGATCGTCATTAGGCCTACTCATAGTGGTACTACTAGTACTACATAGGCCTAAACATCGACTTGTGCTTTCTGAAAATGCAATCTCACACTCAAGTGACAGTCACCATTCGATAATTATTTAAATAATGGTGTTGTTCCTTAGCTGATTTTGTTTCTGCACCGAAGATAATTATTTTACTTTTTGTTGTTGTAGTACAGGTATCATTTTAATCACACAAACATTAAACAGAGTAGGGCTACACTGCAAATTCTGAAAGTTTTTATTCCCACGCCCAGCGTTCTCATATATTATTAGTTTCTAGAGCTTTTATTTATGAATTGTTTTGTTTTAGCATACATTCAAAGAATAAGTGTAGCCTAAATTGTAAGAGTTTATTACACTTAATTCTAAGTGTAACTCCAATTTTATTATTATTTTTCAATTGTTATATTTTGTACTTATGTTTCTCTCACTCTCTGTCTGCAGGTGATGAAACCTATGATGGCTTGAAGAGAACATTTCTTGCAAGAGGAAAAGGAAGGCCTCCTGATCCACCACCAGTTTCTTTGACCAACATGGCAACAAAGTACTTCTACAGTTGGAGTTGCTCAGACAAGTTGGGAACAAGTCAAGAAATTATGTAAGATTTGAATCTTGCTGTATTATAATAGTAAATATACAAATAATAATTAATAGCAATTTTATTATTAGTAGGTTATATACATTCATTCACTGATTTCACACATTCATGAAAGTGCACATTTCTTTTAGTTTTATATCTTAAATGGCTGCCAACCTCAACTTATTGAGGATGCTGCAGCCAAATGCTGGGTATGTTCTTGTTACCGGCACTCGCCCGTCTAGGACAAGAAGAAGAAGACGAAGAAGAATGTGTTTGTGCATCAAGTAATTTATGATGAGTAAACATTTGCATATTTTAATTCCATCATGTCTTTTCATTTTTTCAGGTTGCTGATTGGTTCACACTACTGTTTCCTGGTGTTGCTTACCCAGCATTGTGTGTTAAATAAAAAAAATTCTTTGGCATAAAAAAATCTTTTTTTGTTTTGTTTGTTATTGTATGTCTTTGTCTGTTTGTTTTGTAGATCTATTAAAACTGATCACTTTGG
Organism: Oncomelania hupensis; assembly: GCA_036898135.1. Taxonomy (NCBI): domain Eukaryota; kingdom Metazoa; phylum Mollusca; class Gastropoda; order Littorinimorpha; family Pomatiopsidae; genus Oncomelania; species Oncomelania hupensis. Next base: position 41,295,529 of record CM072514.1, on the reverse strand, counting down.
TATAAAATATATTGAGATAGGACAATTTAAAGTGAAGTTATGCCATTTTTACTATTTCTGGCATAATTTTGTACATAAAGTAAAGATTTTGTCCACTTGGGACACCTGTATAATGGAAATTATTATTGTTGTCATCCTAAAAAAAAATGGAGTTGCAATTTGGTATACAAAGACCAGGTACACAAAAAATCAGTCATTTAATGTTAACCATTATGATGGTATGGATGCTCAAAGTTGGGATTTTTCATAATTTGACAACGGTGCCAAAATAACGTCAAAATTTACGACCTTGCAGCACCCATTTCTTAAAAACTATTAATCCTACATAAATAAAAAAAATACCATTGTGTTCAGAATGAAAAGCTCTTTAAATCTATGTCAGTTTTGTGATGAGGAAATCATTTTTTAAAAATGGCTTTTGACTACCTATTTATATCACATTCTGTACGTTTGATTACCCAAAAAAAATTACAGATAATAAGTTCAAGCAGTTGTACAACATGTGTGTGTGGGTGTTCATGTATGCACTGCTACTAGTGCTAGACAATGCAAATTTAATCCCGCAGTTTTTTATTGTATCACATACACCACGTTGTGACTTCTCATAAAGATAATAAAGTTATCGTATTTGTATTTGTAGGCAATCCAATATCCACTTGTATGGTGTACAATAGTTGAAATTGTAACAACAAACTAGTGTTATTCTCAATATCAATTAACATTGTGATTGTTATTATGAGGTGTATTTGTGTTGACTGTTGGTACACCACAATGCGATTTCTCGAAAGAGATAATAAAGTTGTCTTATCTCATCTATTTTATGTATTATTTTTATTTGTTTTAAAGCATTTTCTTATTTGCTGAGATGCAGTGTGTTGTGTGAATTCTCCATCATGACTAATAAAGGGTTGTTGACTTGACTTGAACTTTTGAAGCATGTTCTTTCAAATTAATATATTTATAAAAGAGTGGACATTGAAACACAGAAAGCTAGAATTCTCTACTTATCAGACCTAGTCCATCAGAATTCTCACTAGCTCATTAACAATTTCCACACAAAATGGAACTGAAGTTTTTCTGCACATGTGTTCACTATGAGTCAGTGAAATATATTGTTAGCTACAAAAAATACAATGAAAGTGTGCAAAAACAAAAAAAAACAAAAAACCCCGCATTGGGTTCAGAAGTGATCTACAGGCGTAAAAATTGTTAATGGGCTAATAACTTAAATAAGAATCCTGATGGACTAGTGCAACAACTGCTTTTGGCTGGATAACAGTGGATTACTAGTCCTGTGGAACATTTACTTAGTTATGTCTTCATCGCAATTACAATTATGCTTTCATAATTTTGTGTAATTTTGTTGAATACTTTAAAAGGCAACATCATTTCTCGTGAGCTCATTTACAGCCTTTGTTATGAGCAAGGATTATTAATGTGTTGTTTATCTTAAGACATGTCATGATTGTGTTCGTATGGTGTAAGACGGTGCAGGCTACTAAAGTTTGCTAAGAGGTTGTTGGTCCAGTATTTAACAAAAAAACTCTTTACAATTCTTTTTTTAAAGAAAAAAAAAATGGGTTGCCTTTCTTTATTCCTGCTGAATTGATGTGCACTCATAATTTAAAATGGATAAGTTGAAAGTAAAGGTTGCTATTTCAGTACTTATAGGCTTATCAATATAACTTATAAGTCTAAATATGCAGAAACTCTGTGCAACTTGAACATTCTACTACTAGAATGCATGTTGCTGCACTTCGCTTGATTTATCCTAATTTAATTATAATTATTATTGCTTGTCACTTATGTTTGGAAATATCTGTCAGCATTCATCATCAAAATCTTTAAAGAGATGGCGAGCGTGTGGATTTCCTAACTCGGTAGGCAAACCGAAAATTAGTAAGTGTAATTCATATATATCCAAATGATCTTGCATTTTCTATAAATGACGGGAGTAAGTTAATTAAACCCATGGATGTATGACAAAATATTATTAGGAAAGTATGTATTCTTCTTTCTCTGCCTTGGATGTCCATCTGTCATACTACACAATTACTGACAAGTAAAGGGTAGTTTGTGGTACTGCCATGAGAATTCTTTACTGGAGGCAAAAAAGGAAAGAAAAAAAAGTAGACCCTATTTTGTATACACATTCTTACTAGAGCCCTCTGACTCTGTGTTCAAAGTGCAAAACTAATCAACATTGTAACATGGAATATATGGCAAATGTGATAAAAATTAGTACTGTTGAAGAGAGAAGAGAAACGTTTAGATGGAATGTTGCTATCCATGTTATACTGAAATTAAAATTATTCATTTTTATTGTGATGATACTAGATAGGCCTAATAAGTATTTCCTTGACAAACATTACACCAAGGAAAGCAAATTAATAAAATTTCATTTGTCAAGCATAACCTGTCAGGCTTTTATTAAGGGGAACAAAGATTTCAAGAAAGTTATGTGACTCATCCACACCGATGGCGCGGCGCACCCTTCAACTGTTCAAGTTCGGTCAGTCTCAAGACACTTCGACTTCAAAAAAAGTTTGTTTTCAGGACTGCTGCACTCTTCACGACTGTGCATGGTCCACATTTATATAATTCATGCTTAATTCAGCCGGTATATAAATGTTCAAAACTATTCCTTAATAAACACGCTAAAACAATACAAAGTAGTTCATCCAAAAACAATGCTGAATCTTACGCGTGTTTCGATTTCTCTTTCACTTTGAGCATCCAAGTTTGACCGTAAATTTAGAATAACTACTCGCAGAGGCGCTTACAAATATCGATTACGGACAAAGAACCTCATCACATACCTTTAATTCGAGGTGTGTCTATAACAGAGGACGGCAACTTCAAAATACACATGGCAAACGTTATGTTATTTCTTTTGAAACAGCAAGAGAATGGTTCTGAAACTAATTAATTTGTTGACAAATCTCTCTTTTTCTGCCAGACACTTTCGCAGTTTCCGGTGTCTTGCGCATGCTCGGACCGCGGACGAAGGGGACAAAACCTCCCCGAGGCGAAATGCGTTTTAGGCCTACGATTGTAATTTATCCTCTTTAATTTCAAAAGATAATGGAAGGAACAAGAAAAGACCCAGACTAATTTCCTGCCCCGAATATTATTTCACCTTGCACTACCTTTGCCACACCTCAACTCTTTCCACACCTTTCTATATGCGCGGTGCGTTTTTGCATTCCACGCATTCTTTTTGTGCTGTGCCAAATGTTAGTGCAGCTTTTTTTTTTCGAGGGAAATTATCTCCATCCGTTTGGGTCTTGTTTTGTTCTCCTTTCACACTGTATTTTAATATTTGTTTTTTTTTTCGCTTTTATATTTTAAGAAAGGTTCACTGTCATATGCATCCCAATCAAGTCTCAACGTGTGCTAAACGTGCCCCAACCCCGCCCAACTACCCTACTAACCACCCAGGCCTACTCTAAATTTAGCCTGTCTCTATACTCTCAGGCCTGCACTTCCAGTTTATTTCTGATTTTGAATGGGCAATACAGTATATTTCTGTAACCGCCGCTAAGTTGCTGATATATTCAGGAAGGCAGGTACCAATGATAAGACTTAATTTCCACTCGTGATGCCGAGATATAGCTTCAAAAAAGAAACGTGCAGGCCTGCGTGGCAAGGTAGGCAACTAGAGTTTTTTGCAATTTCTTTGAAGTGTGATAGTCTCCCTCTACTCCTGTGGTATCAAATTGTGATTTCCTGCAATCTCTCCATATTTTGGAATTGATTGATATCAGGAGGAGGAAGAAGAAGAAGTAGAAGAAGAAGAAGAAGAAGGAGGAGGAGGAGGAGGAGGAGGAGGAGAAGAGGAAGAAGAGGTAGAACAGGAGTGGAAGAAGAGGAATCAACCTTATCATCATCCGCTTCACTTTTAAATTCTTTTTCTAGTTTTCTTCTTATACCTCCTCCTCCTCACCACCACCACCAAAACCCTCACCTTCATCGATATTCTGCGTACGTTCGCCTTTCCATCATCTCGATCTGCCGCGGGTTACAAACAGATTGCAGGTTTTCTTGAAGTATTACCAAAGCTCTTTAGTATTACGTACGTAATCGCCTTCCCTCCCCGAACTGAAAAAGAAGGGGAGACTTAGTCCAACTTTACTAAGCCACCCGGCGTAATAGGTAGGTTATACGACCAGCGGCAGAGACAGTGGAGAGACTCGGTTGTCTCTGCTAAACAATGTGCATCATCGATCCATCATTATCTTGATGAAGTTGATGCATCATGCTGCTGCTGCTGCTGCTGATGATGATTCTTTTATGTATTCTTCTTTTTTTTTTTCCCCCGATTACGTATAATTATATACGTCCTTCGCTGTTCTTTTCAGAACAATCATATTTTACGTTCAGTAATGGAGGTGAGCTATTAACATAGTCTTTATCAAATCAGATCATACTTATATTTCAGTACTTTTCTCCATGCGTGCGAGTTTACTTTTATTTTTGGTCATCTGGTTGCCGGATAAGCTAATTTAATGTCATTTGATTGAATATAAGCTTACCCTTATTTAGAAAACTACGCTGACTAAGCCTATATCTTTTTGAGGTCTGTATTTTTGGAGTGGTGTAATGAAATGAAAGAGAGAGTGAGAGACATTGTTCATGAGGCTGGCAGAGATTGACAAAAGAAAGCGCGGGAGAGAAAGAGAGAGAGAGAGAGAGAGAGAGAGAGAGAGAGAGAGAGAGAGAGAGAGAGAGAGAGAGAGAGAGAGAGAGAAAGAGAGAGAGAGAGAGAGAGAGAGAGAGAGAGAGAGAGAGAGAGAGAGAGAGAGAGAGAGAGAGAGAGAGAAGTGCAACACAGACATAAACCAAAAAGATTTATTAAAATGTTTTTTCCTTTTTCATTTCACGTATTTTCAGCCATAATACATTTAGTGACGAAGGTCGAAATATATTCCTATTATAGGTCTACGCCTTAAATATGCAGTAATTAAACTAAAACATTAAAACGGCACTCAATAATACATTGTATCGTGTATTCTGCGCTTTTAAGTTGCACTTATTGTTTGACCTAAATCTATGCCCCGTTGGGGTGCCGGGGGTTTCTGTATAAATAGTATCCCCACTTTCTGGAAATTTAGTGCTTTGAATTCCCACTGTCGCCGTCTTTCTCATTCCTGCTCTGTTCTATCAATCTGCTATACTATCTTCTTCTTCGCTAGACCAGTCACCTACCTTTGTTCTTTAAAACTCTTCCGGGACAAGACTCCTTATTTGTGTGTGAGTTCTGTTGGATGGTTGGATCAGCTTGGGAGTATTGGACGCTTTCTGCCAGGTGGTCACTCGGGCTTCCTATGATGTTATTATTTAGCAGTGTAGACATTTTATGGTATGTGTTTTGTTAATAATTTATAATGATGTTTGTATTCTATTTTGTTTTTGTAAACGGGGGTTCGATAAATTAGAGTATAGTCTCAGCGTCCCCTGCGTGGGATGTCTTTATTGCAAAGTGACTGGCTGGTGGAGTGCCTTCAGTTTTGCTACTAGGGTTGTTTCGGCAGATCTTCTATGCAGATCGGGGGTTGTCCGGTCCTGATTTGGCTCGGAAGAGTCCGCTGGACCTAAAGCAATAATAATGTAATGTAATGACCTAAATCTATGTCTTAGACGTCAATGAGAGCTCACGAAAAGTTTGTCTGTCAACTCCCACGGTAAGCCCTAGTAATTCTGAACCCAGAGAATAGAAACAGAATAGTTATATAAACGCTTAATCGTGCTGCACGCATCCCTTTTCGTCAATATTCAATTGGTTGAGATAACACTTGAAGCCCTGTTAACAATTTTTTTGAATGTAATATGAATGTCGTGAAATAATATACTACTGCTGGCGGCCATATTGCATAAAACTTTTATCAGTGACACTCAGTTTATGTGAGAATGCTTGCTCCGATGTTTTCTACAAAACGTTTTATATGTCTCTGAAGCTCACGTAATTTAAAAACATTGTCCGTTCATCTATAGGCTCACAAGTCAGCATAGCGAATCTGGTAATACAGGCAAGTGCCCACGTGGTAAGATTTTTGTGAATTGCTGGGTCAACACTGGTTTCATCACTGGGTTCGTCAGTTGCTTTACTACCACATAAATAGCAATGGAAATTTTGAACTAGGTCTGTCAAAATCACACGATAATATATTTATTTGTACTACCACGTTAACTCCGCCATGGCCCAACAGCTCTGGATGGGTACGTGCGTGGGGGTGATGCTGTTCTGTTCACGGGCTCGCCTCGCGCCGGCTAGCACGCGCTTTCTCGCCTTGGCGACTTTTTGAGATGGCGGTTTTTTGTTGGGAGAAGGCAGATCAAAGTTCAACGATCTGAACCCTACACTTTTGAAATCTGAACTCCCGTACTGCGGCCCTTGACCGTTGTGGTTGTGGTGTTGACCACTGAGGTTGTGGTGTTGGTGAAAATCATCCTCGATTACCACGATCTCGGATGACGTTATCTTAGTACCACTGTGGTAATGAGAGACACCGGAGTTCCCATTAGTAGTGTTCTTCAACAACGACCGACTCCCAGACACAGAACTTTGGCTGGCGTTGCGGTTTTTGGCACCAGCAGGGCCGACTGGCGCCCCGCGTGGCAGTTGGCGTGGTTCGTTGGAGCTGCAGCGGCTGTTGCAGCGATGACCACCTGGGGCAATAGTCGTGGGAGCCGCTGCGGTGGCTGGGGAGCGAGACTTCCGTTCTCTGGATGGTAAGTGCGCAGGCTCCTCGCCGTTGACGTAAATGACCACACCACTCACCACAGTGGGAGTACAGCCTGGATTGAGTCTGTCCAAAGTACCGCTACCACTGTTTATACATGGGGCTGAAAGAACGGGCAGTCCTTGCACCAAACGGTCGATGCGTCTCCGCTGTTCGCTGTAGTGGCTGTAAGAGAACCTGGCCACGGGCAGAGGGCCTGAGGCGTCAGGGATAGGGGTGTCACGCCCTGGAGTAGGAGTCGCTGTGTCAGCGTTGGCCACTTTATTTCTGAGAGAAGTAACACCGTCTTGTTTGTTGCCCGCGCACAAGGAGTCGGTCAAGGTACCAACAGTCACCGCTGTGGAGTTGCCAGCACCGGCATTTATGGTGATGGTGACGGTGCTGCCGCTCACTGAACATGCTCTCCTCTGTACATCCGTCGCGGCTGGGGCTGATTTGGGCATGGGAGAGGTGACGGTAGGACTGAGGCGGTTGTCCTCCATGACGTGACCGATGACCGAGCGACACAGGCTGCCAGCTTTCAGGTACTGAGCCACGTCCAGGCACCATTCCTCAATTCTTTTGCGTTTGAACGCCGGCAGGTGAAGGCCTATGAAGCCTTCTAGACTCACCGTCTGAGGCACCGTTATCGCGGACGCCGCTTTTTGGGTGGTCGTCATAATGACGTAAACACTGTTGATGTCAAGAAGTTGCTGGTACCGCGACAGTGGGATTGTGACGTAAAAACGTTAAGACGTTGACATCATATCAGTGTTGAAAGAAGGCTCGAGGTTCACGAAGTGATGTCCACTTTCGTCGACTCGAAGCGGAGGTTCATGTCTGCAACATAAAGATATTGTTACTGATTAGAAACTTGACACATTTTACAGGAAATTCCTTCTGACGTGTGAGAGGGGGAAGGAGAGAGAGAGAGATAGAGAGAGAGAGAGAGAGAGAGAGAGAGAGAGAGAGAGACAGACAGACAGACAGACAGACAGACAGACAGAAAGAGAGAAAGAGAGACAGAGAGACAGACAGAACGAAAAACAGAGAGAGAGAGGGGAGAGAGAGAGAGAGAGAGAGAGAGAGAGAGAGAGAGAGAGAGAGAGAGAGAGAGAGAGAGAGAGATGAAGGAAGACAGACAGATACAAAGAGAGACAGACAGAGAGAAAAAGAGAGACTTGGACTTTTAAGGTGCTTTGTCCAAGAAGTTCTTGCTCGAAGCACATTTGAGTGGTGATTAATAGTTTTATATAAATAAGCTCAGTTGTCACCGGATTATGTACAAGTAGTATTACAACAACAACAAAAATCACGTGTGCATTTGAAATATGTACATAGGTTTATAATTATAGATAATGCGTCACCCGAGAAATAAAATAGGGTTTAATACTTTGACATCAAGATAGGATAAGTTTAGCCAAACCAAACAACAGGTGTCTATGACAGATTATTACAGTCAGAACTGTACCAAACACCCGTCAACATAAACTAACGCTGGCCATAAGGCTAAGAACACTATACCCCTGCCAAGTGTTAATTTCTAGAAAATTTAATCCAAGCTGACATGTATATTATAATATATTAATTCAGTAAGTGGCGCAGTGGGTTAGTCGCCAGGTTTCTATGCCGAAGGGCGTGGATTCGATTCTCGCAGGGGACGAACTTATGTGACTTAGGTACGAGACCTTCAGGTTACCGAGAGTTTGTTCCAGGTACTCCAGTTTCCTCCCTCCGTTTAATAATAATACTGGATGCAGTCAAAAATTTCAAAAATAACGTTCGATTTTTTTTTCATTCTTCTAACAGAAACTTGTCTTTATACCATGTGTTTGAGTGATGAATGTGTGTTGGTTGTGTACGTAGGATAATTTTTTATAAAATACTTCTGATATAGTGCTTTTGCAGATCAAGAGCTGCTCAAGGCGCTGGCCAAAACAGCCGCATGAAGACGCCCACAGGAATGTTTCTAACATGTGAGCGTGTAGGTTGGTACAAATCGCCGTTCTTTGAGACTGGTGATTTGGTGAAAAGTGCGCAATGCATGAAGTAGGCCTGTACTATAGTAGCAAGGATGACATCACCACTTTAACCCCATTCCATCCATCTTCCTGGCATGGCATTCCAGTTCACACTAATGGTCTCTAAATATGTTTAGTATTGAATTCAACAAGCGAGAGTTTAGATACAGGATATGAGTTAGAAAGATGAACGTTAAGTATGCGGATCTTGAAGAACCAATGAATGTTAAGTAAGAACACGTGATAGGTCTAGATCTTTCCGGTCAAAGTGTTTCTGTGCATTACGATAGGTGACGGAACCGACGGATTGAAGTATAGATCTACATAGTCTACTGTATCAATACGAGTAACTGGATAAAGCACTAGGCTACTATAAGGTGCTTCTGACAGTGTACTGACAAATCCTTGCATGTGATAGTGTTGGTTAATCCATACTAACGAATAAAGACAACAGGCTTGAAAGTCACTACCTTGAGAGAATGCCTTCGTGGTTAAGACTTGTAAACTTGATGACAAGCACACTTCGTAGATGAGACTCCGTTCGTTGCGTAGATTTGTGTCCCCGGACACCTATAGGCGTATAGGGGACGTGAATAAGAAGGCGTGGAGAATAGTAGAGTCACGTAGTACGGTGCGCTCGTGGCGGTACTCTGGGTGTAGAAGCAGACGCGCAAATGGAAGAAAGAAGCTCGCTCGATGATGAATTCAGATGTTTCAAATGATGAAGATAGGTCGATGATATGTTGACGTGCAGCCCATGGATCCAGCAAGAAGGCCGTGTATAGAGGGGGGATACAGTCATGAGGAATCGCTGGCGACGCAAAGCGCCTGCAGTCCGGAGGCGCTACTCTCCACAGTGGTTCCTGTGATGTCCAATCATAGAGGAAGATGATGGACTGCCATGCAGGGAAAGGCGCAGCGGAGACAGAACGACGAGGCGCCATCGGTGAAGAGCAACCGCCGCCCAGTATTGGAGAATTTTCTAGAATTACTTGTTTACTATCGATCGAAGCATGTAGATAAATCTAGTGGTAGCTAAGAGATTCTTTTAACCTAAATAAAGTTATATGACGTAAGACAGTGCATAGTTCCGGTGACGAATTGTATTCTGATTGGCTGTAATTGCGTCACGCTGGAATGTTCGAACTTTCTCTAGAGTATATAGACTATAAGTGGCGCATTGTTTAAGAGAGTGAATTGTAAAAAAGTGATCGATAGAGATTTGTGATGATTGTATGCAGTTGTTGATGTATGCTGAATAAAGTTGGAAAACTTTATACGACGACTCCTGCCTTGTTTCTGAGTGAACAGGTTGCGTGGATAAACGAATATGAGTTACACTTATCAGGATTCAAGCATCGGAGCTGAATCAGCTACTGATAAAAACACAACAACAGTGTAACAGAGGTGGAGTGGTGTATCGGGATCTCCCACAGGTCGCTGTCGCCGCCTAGACTTCTAGAGAATGCCTTCGTGGTTAAGACATGGACTCTATATTTATTATATTATTTAGTATATAGGGTCCATGGTTAAGACTTGTACACATGGTGGCAAGTACACTTCGTAGATGAGACTCCACCAGTGAGAGGCAAACGTAAGACGGGTCCCTGCCATGCATTGTGGGTTACCCGTTGGAGGGGGGTGTCCCAATAGGCTATTTAGACCCTGCACTACGGCTTCACGCCTTAAATAGTTCAGCCTGCTGTAGCCTTTGTAAATTAAAGTCGATGCCTAGCAGACGACAGAAGTAAAGGACTGTGCTAAGCATGTGTAAGCTAACTCTCAGGGTAGACAGTGACCTCATCCCGCTGACGTATAGCCACAACCCCGCCCCCCTCCTTCCCGATAGGAGGCGCTGAGGTCTCACTAGAATTTCGCGGGCTTTGGCTGACCACAGGGTTAGGTAGTCATTCTGTGCCTAACTCTCACACGAGAAGGAGCAACGCTCTGAAAGATCTCTCTAGCAGAAAGACTAAGCAGGTGACGGGTGAAATTCAATTCTTCATCGCAGTATAGCCACAGCCTGACATTGTCAAGAAGGCAAATGATCAATCTTTTGTTTCATCGCGATTTATTTATAATATTTTTGGATTATGTTTGTGAAGTCTTGCCATGTTTTATCATTGTGAATGTTTGTAAAACTTAGCGTGACCACGTGGCGGACCCGCGACCGGTTTTCGAAAAACCACGAGGTAGCCTCTACTGTCCAACTGTTGTTCCTCCGATTTGTATTATTGCAGACCAGAGGCTGTACCGGAGAATGTGTATATCGTTAATTACTTCTCCATGTGTTTAGTTTAGCCAAGATGTATGTATATATATAGGAAATAAGTTGGAGATTCTAGTGGACCCCGGACATAGAAGAATGATCGTCCCTTGTTTGTATAAGTGGAGCGATCACTGAGGGCTGTTTCTGCCATCAGTGAGACGCTCTAGCTCTGCACACCCGTTTTAAACAAGGCATTGCAGAAACTCGTCTTATGTTTTGAAGACGAGCAGGCTTGTTGGTCTGATGCAGGAAATAGACCACTAAGAGTCAACCCTGACATTCGGCCTGCAGGGGAACATCGAGCACTGAGCTCCGATAACCCAATAGTCAACAACCAAGGAGGAGACACCATCACCACACCTCAACGAATCAGCTAAGTGCAAGAAGAAACGCACTAATACTGATCTAGAAGGACTGCGCGGTAGTCCACTCTCCTGAAACCAACATTAGGCCAACCAGAACAAATAGCCCAATGATGAGACAGTAGCAAATATCAAGAACAGTAGCAGCATAGATCCATCACGGAGCGAACTAGAATTTGAATTTCTAAGTGAATTTGGACATTTAAGTTAATAGAGTGTTTAGAGAATTATGTATAGAGTAGAGGAAACAAATGTGTGATATTTACTGTTAACAAGTGGATCGACTACCTATGATTCATAGCCGTGTGAGAGCTAGTGTGTTAGTGAAGCTTTTACCATTTTCTCTATAACCCTATCCGCAGCTAAACACATAAATGTATTAAGATTAGTCATAGGGTGATTACACTAGCAGCTCCGCAGACGAACGACGAGTAGGTAATAGCATTCCATTGTGCAGAGTCCAGAACAATAGATCCACCGTCACAGGTGGTACAGCGCCCGTTGTTGTTCCCGGCGGTAAAACAATGTCCGCAGCGGTTTAATGGGATGGGTGACCATCCCATTAAAACCCATCCCATTAAACCGCTGCGGACATTTAGGGTGAGACCAAGGTCTAGTGCATACGCACTGTCCCCTATACGCAACGTTTCCGGGGACGTTAATCTACTGAAGTCAAGTCAAGACTAGTGCATACGCGGTCAATCACTCGGTGGCAGCGAGACGTGCAGGCTGGTGGCAGACCTGCTCTAGGAAGCGGTCAGTCCCACAGGTGCGCTACCCGCTTCGTCGGAGGACTTCCACTTTATCTTGCCATCGGAGAGAGGGAGGCTCCGAAGTCCCCTATACGCTTATGTGTCCGGGGACGGTAATCTACATAACGCAACGGAGGCTCCAAGCGGTCGAGATTTTTCACGGTTATCCGACGACGCAGCGGTTTTGCATCCTGTGGGTGATGCCGAACCGAAACTCCCCTTAACTTATCAGCCTTCATTTTCTTCTCTTGTTGGGACTCCTTCGACTGGGCGGCGGCGGCTTATCGACGAAAGGCGCCTCGACGCTTCGCCGCCGCCGGCCCGCTCCCTGGCTGACCAAACCCTTTTACTACGATTGGACTGCCTGGGTTTGGTTGTGGAGAGTGGCGCCTCCGGACAACAGGCGCGTTGCGCCGCCAGCCTTACCCTGCGTTGGTCTACCCCTCTACACGCGGCTTCTCGCTACTTCCTTGGGCTCCACGCCACACTTCGCCGAGCCATCCTGCTGTTGCGCGTCTGCCAATTCTTCATTGTGCCGCCTCGAGCGCTCCGATTCTACATGACACCTTTACCATCTTCTTTATCTTCATTCTTCGCTACAAGCTGCTTCGTCGGCTACGACTATTGCCTTCTTCACTACACTGTGTCCAGGGACTCAAATCTATCAGAAAGAAAAACAAATAGTGCATATGCGCTTCTATGGTGGGTCCCAGCTATCCATTAAAAATCACCCTACTAGCCCTAGTTTTGTAGATGAACTGTCATGGCTACTTTTACCGTGAGATGTGACAAACTGTATGGTCATATACGCGAACAATAATTATCAACAGCCTGGCGATGTCCGCGAGTTTTAGCTTGGGAATGAACATGAAAGAAATAATAATGTGGCATGACCGACATTTGGCTCGTTCTGAATCCCCAGTAAATCAAAGTATTCTCATAGAATAAAACAAGAGCGGAAAAAGGGGACCAGTTACTCCACATCAACATGACTATTATTGTTATTATTTTTGTTGTTACTAATGTTACTATTTATTATAGTAGTCTATTTATCCTTGCATTTAGACAGAGAAACACACCTTGACTCTGGAGAAGTTCTGGTATCTGGCAAAGAGTCGTTTAGGAAGCAGTAGGCTAAGCACTTTATCTCACATACCATCACGGCAACGATTCGACTATCTCCAGTGTCTGGCACGAGTGCTGGCTTAGCCCGGTGGAACACTCGTCTGATATAAACCTCGTTGCATGTGTACTTAGCGTTAAGTCCCACCGCCGTAGCTCAGTGGTAGAGCGTTCGCCGATGAACCCAGGTTCGAATCCCGTGGTGGGCAACATAAGAAGTGGCCATTTTCACTTTCCATCTTAGCAGTGTGATTGCTCTGATGGTTCACTTTTGATTTAGGGCCCTATCCCCCCATATCGCCAATGGTGGGTGTAGATGTTAAACTTCAATGTTCATTCAGTCATTCTTAGCCTAAAAGCACGCGTGTTACTATTGCTACTCAATACTACCGTTGCCACTGTTCTATCAATCTACTATACTATCATCTTCTTCGCTAGACCAGTCACCTACATTTTTTTCTTGAAAACTCTTCCAAAACTCCCCCTTATTGACCCACTAGTGGTTTTTGTACCCTGGCAAGCCAGGGTACACAGGTTGCTGTTTAAAATGTAGACAGAGAGACAACTGTTGTCTGCGAGTTTCATTTGGACGATGATACCTCCCCATATCCCCCTTGATACCTCACCATACCCCCCCCCCCTGATATCTCCCCGTCCCTCCCCCCATGATGCCTCACCATACCCCCTTGATACCTCCCCGAACCCACTTGATACCTCCCTATACCCCCTTGATACCTTCCGTACCCCCCCCCCCCCCCCTTGTAACCTACCTGTACCCTCCTTGATACTTCCCCGTTGATCGTTTCGCAGGTATGGATGAAAGGAATCGACGTTTGTTTGTATGTAGATTATAGTCACACGACACTTTCGCATATAGGTGACTACTGGACCGATTTATACTGACACCAGTGGGACAGTTGTTGGTAAAGGGGAAAATAATATGATTCACAAAGGAATCGACCATCACCATACCCCCTTATATATACCCGTATCCCCGTTATGCCTACCCATGCCCATTTAAACCTACGCTTAGCCCCCTTTTACCTACACGTACCACCCCATCCCAATCCTTGGTAATAATAATAATAATAATAATAATAATAATAATAATAATAATAATAATAATAATAATATTGAATATAGGATAATACAAATAGAAATCATAAAAAACACCAAGGTTTTAAAATAAAATTTGATATAAGATATTATAAAAATAATAATAATAATATTAATAATAATAATAATAATAATAATAATAATAATTATTATTATTATTATTATTATTATTATTATTATTATTATTATTATTATTATTATTATTAGTTTATAAATAATAATAATAATAATAATAATAATAATAATAATAATAATAATAATAATAATAATAATAATAAATAATTTAAAAGTAAAAAGCCTAAATTAAAAAGAAAAATATCCATATTGTAGTGTAAAAAAAAAACACATAAAAAATAATGGCCCGCGAGAGATTTGTACTTGGGTCGCCTGCACGGTAGGCGAATGTCTTAATAATAATAATAATAATAATAATAATAATAATAATAATAATAATAATAATAATAATAATAAGAAGAAGAAGAAGAAGAAGAAGAAGAAGAAGAAGAAGAAAATAATAATAATAATAATAATAATAATAATAATAATAATAATAATAATAATAATAATAATAATAATAATAATAATAATAATACCGAATATAGAATAATACAAATAGAAATCATAAAAAACACCCAGGTTTTAAAATAAAATTCGATAAAAGATATTATAATTATTATAATAATAATAATAAGTATTATTATTATTAGTTTATAAATAATAATAATAATAATAATAATAATAATAATAATAATAATAATAATAATAATAATAATAATAATAATAAAAAATAAGTTAAAATTAAAAAGCCTAAATTAAAAAGAAAAATATCCATATTGTAGTGTCTAAAAAAAAAAAAAAAAAGGGGTCCGCTTGAGGTTTGAACTTGGGTCGCCTGGCACGGTAGGCGGATGTCTTACTAAGTCAGCTATCAAGGCTTCGTATAATAATCATCAATTTTTTGGTCTATATGGGAAAACATGCTGAAACCTCGATTCGATTTTTAATTAATCAAATTTAATTAGTTAAACACAAAAATTTTGTATGATTGGTGACCAGAGTGCAAAAGTGTTTTGAATGGAAATAAAACAAAATTTGCGGTATTACGAAACGGCAAGTTCTTGACAAGGGTCGAATGGAAACCGCGCGCGGAATGAGGCTATTGCAGTTTGTGGACATTTTGTTTATTTATTTATCTCAGAAACGGTTAAACGTTCGGTAAGGAAATGTCGGCTATAACGATTTCGTGGGTTTTGAGCACACAACAGGCCGATTCACAGCACCCAGCACCTGCCCAGATCAGCGTCCATAGGGGACAAACTTTACAGTAGAGGCGAAGAAGGACTTCCGGCTAAGCAATTTATATATATAGATGTCACTTTGCATATAGAAAGAACAGGAGCCTGGATGACGCTGTTTTGTATGTTTTAAACAAGATTTATTCTCATTTAGATAAACCTGGCTCCTACATGTGTCTCATGTTCCTTGATTTTTCTAGTGCTTTTAATACCACACAGCATCATTTATTGGCTGATAAGCCGTTTAATATGAACATGAGTGCGTCCACTATATTGTGGATCACGGACTACCTGACCAACAGACCCCAGTATATCAAGCTTGGAGCCAACTTGGTCTCTGGTACTTTGTGCACGAATATGGTTGCCCCACAGGGCACAGTTCTCTCCCCTTTATAGTTTTCTTTGTATATTGCGGATTTTAGGACTCCCAGCGATACTTGCCCCATGGCAAAATTCGCAGACGACACTGGGCTGACTGCACTTTTTATTGACGATGACAACACGATCTACAGAAGACGGCACGTGGACAGATTTGTCAGCTGGTGTGAGGAAAATTATTTGCAACTTAATGTGGGGAAGACAAAAAAGATGATTATTGATGTTAGGAGAAAGAAGTATGGGTATGGGTATGGGCACATTGCTATTAAGGGGGAGGTGGTAGAGAAAGTAGATAATTAGTTGCCATGGAAACCAAAAACTGATAATATTGTTAAGAAGCTTCACACATGTCTTTATTTCTTGCGCAAACTGAGATCTTTTAAAGTAAGCCAGGATCGGATTCTGCAAATGTTTTACAACTCAAACTGTGAGCTGTGTTCTGTTGTTTGGATGTGTGTGTTTGGGCGGCAGCATCGGCCAGCAGGATAACGTCCCCTATATGCTCACGTGTCTCGGGACATTGATTTATTCAACAAACAAACAGCAGGACAAAGATAGGTTTAAAAAGGTCATCAAGAAAGCAGGTGGAGTGGTGGGGAGGAAACACGACACATTTGTTTCGATACACGAACGACGACTGACCGGCACACCGAGGAGGATTTTGGCTGACGACTAGCATCTACTCCGACCTGAACTTGACAGCAGACGAACTGAAAGAAGCGCTACTTTGGCCCCCATGCACTAGAACGACACAATACAGAAGCTCATTCATACTATCTGCAATACACATCTTCAATTCACACGTAGGGCGGTTGGTGCTAGTGCTGTCGCTCCGATTAGCTGGTCCGGCTGGATTACTCAGCTGCATGGAGTTACTATGTTTTATAATTGATTGTGTTGGATGTATAAAAAGGATTTGATACTGCTATTATTGATCGAGTGTGCTATGCATGACGTTTTACTTTATGTTTTTTCAGTAACACATTATTTTTTTCATTTTGGGATTAATAAAGATGTCTTTATTCGGTATTCTATTCGTGCACTACCAGCCTTGGGGGAGGGGTTGTCGGTGCCGAGAGTGGACATCAAAGGTTTGGCGAAGTGTGCTTTGGCGAACGTCCATGTACAACGAATCTTAATGTAGTGTTTGTTTAAAGATAGTTTTTGATAGCTAAACAAAATAATAATAATTATAAATTGATAATACTATTCCTGCGATTCGTTGTGTCCAATGTACGAAATTTTACTAACAAACATTTAAAGACTTCCATGTAATAAGCCTACGTCTTATTTATCATATGGGACACAGCGAACGCCAAACAATCTTCATTGGAGGTATAACAGTCCTTGCTGTTTACAAATGTAGGCTTCAACCTTGTGAATGACATGGATCACAGAGACCTAAAGGTTAATGTAATCACCTCTACGAGAAGGTAGTTTATTGAACAACCCCAAACAATGGCCATTATTCAAATGTAAATGGAGAAGGCTGACTCGCAGGCGGACACAATTTGTCACGGTCATTATCACGCCCATTCTTCTTTCAACAATTAATCCATACATTATTGACTGCTCGCACGCGATCAAATACTGATGAAAACTGAGATAAAAAATTCAGGTCATTTCGGGCAAATTATGGATGTTACAACGTAAATTCAGGTAAATTCAATACAAGCCATTTGGGGTTTAAAAAACAAAAGGTCATTTAGACCCAGATAAATTCGAGGAAACTCAAGCAAGTTATCAGATCGAAGTTCAAATAAATTCCATCCAGATACATTCGGGCAAAAATCTGATACATTACACTCAGGTCTAGGGGCGCAACTCGTGTGCGGCTAGTGGTGTGGCACATGCCTCCCAATGGTTACGCTTTATGTGAACGTAATGTTTTAACTGCACCGCAGTGCTACATTTAGTGTTTATGTGATGTAATAATGCACATGTTTTATTGTACTGCAGTGCTCCATTTAGTGTTTATGTGATATAATAATGCACATGTTTTGTTGTATGTTAGCATATATCATTGTCTTTGTTTTTGTGGATGGGAAATTGTCACGCCACACACTAAATTTCCTTGTGATTTATTAGGACAATATCTTGAATCTTGAAACTAGGTATATTTGGGGTACAATTATACACGTTTTCGCACAAATAAAAGTCTCTGATAAATTACATCGAAGCCAATTTCAAGTAAAATCATCTGGGACAAAACAAAAACTATGATTTACAGAACATTTTGACCTGGGAACAACGATTGTTGTCTAGGACTGTTGTAGGCTATAATTATATAAAACCGCTCCATGCATCAGACCTGTGAGGTCTATAGTCTTATCAGACCTATTATTTTTGTATCTGGTTCTGTCCTGTAGCTCGTGCCAAGATTAACATGCTGGTGTCACGATTACACCAGATATATAAACACACACACACACACACACACTTGACTCCAACAACACTAATTCACACCAATTCATAAAAAATCCCAGCGACACGCAATTGGGTGACACCCAGGGCATTATAATCTGTGGCCCATACGATGCAGCGCCCTTCAATGTTTCTATGTAAAACCATGATTGTGTACTGTTCAAGACGCTAGCATACAGAGTATCCAAGAAATCAGCACGCAAGGTATCCGTAATATATTAAATTTGAACTCCAAAATGTCCGACAGACTTTTAGAAAGTCATTGATATATATATATATAACTATAGTTTTATATAGTTATATACAGGCCAGTTATCTATAGTTATATATAGTAATATACATGCCAGTTATCAATGACTTTCTAATTTCTGTCGGCCATTTTGTTCTAAAACATAATGCAAATTTAATATATAGGAAAGCAGAAAAAAGCATTGCAGATGCAACTGCAGCGCCATCCAGAAAAGGGGCAGATAAGGCCCACCAACCAATCATAACCGAAACCAATACCCGCCTCAACCCACTGACACTGAAACGATCACCAGGCTGATTGCAAGGGTAAGATGGCCACAGCTCTCAACCAAGATGCCAGTTTCCACTAACCAGGCGACCCTGACGATACTAGCTGAGTGTCAGAGATCTATAGGCTGTGCGTAGGCGTATGCCCTCAACACCCTCTGACATTCCGATTGAGCCGACTGCTTCTATAAGCTAAGACAGCCTGACAACGGCAAAAGGTGGGGCCGGGTAGCTCAGTTAGTAGAGAGGTTTACTAGTAACCGAAAGGTACCTGGTTCGAATCCCAGATTGGCCACCGTGTGACCATATTATTTACCCCATATTATTTTCCAGGTGTCGTGTGACTATTATCTACAATTACCTTTTAGCGGCAAAAGGTTTATTTATAATGTCAGGCCCGCCGTATATCGAACCCTCAAACCTCTGGAACACGAGCTTTTCACTCTAGCAACTGTACTTTTACGGCCCCTGCGAGGCTACGATTAAAACAAACTCGACACACTTTTGAAGCCAACAGTTAATCCCTACGTCTTGACAAATCTATGAGATCCCCTCGTGAAAACTCAGCGGTGGCAGGACAACCTACTAATTAGGAGAAAAAAAATTAAAGAAAGAAGTTTAAACACGCGAAATAACACTGGTTGTCTCTCCTTAGGAAACAGGACTACAGTCAATGTAGCGTCTAGGTCATAATCCTTAATTAGATGCAATAGTGTAAAAGGAGTGACGCCGGGGGCACTGGTTCAGTGGTGAAAGTGACGGTAAAATCAGTCAAGCACTGAACGTAAAGCGACAACATTAATAATAAGGTAGTGATGCCAAATTTCAAGGTTGACCTCCCGGAGTACTAAACAACAACAACAACAACAACAACATGACCCTAAAACCCAGACAAATTGTCTCCTGCTCCTTCGGATGAGAGTATAAAACCGAAGTCTGTGTTGTGCACGCAAGTATTTCATCGCACGGACATCGGTCTGAAATCCCACACCTACGATGACAACTAACAGTGAGAAAACGAAAAAAAATCCCAGACCATAGGCCCTAACACCTACTATACGCTCTGAAATCCATACTTCTGATAACGGTGACAAATGTGCTGTAAGTAGGAGAAATAAACATCGCAAAACGTACGATTTTACTCTGCAATCTTAATTTTTAATGACGATGGGAGAAAAAAAATACACAGGTAAAATGACAAAACCTAACAATCATTCCAACATCCCATAGCCTACCTCTGAT
This sequence comes from Oncomelania hupensis, assembly GCA_036898135.1. Classification (NCBI taxonomy): domain Eukaryota; kingdom Metazoa; phylum Mollusca; class Gastropoda; order Littorinimorpha; family Pomatiopsidae; genus Oncomelania; species Oncomelania hupensis. The sequence goes on along the minus strand of CM072514.1, from coordinate 41,275,310 downwards.
GATATGGACGTAGAAAACGGAAAACATTCCTGGAAAATCACACACACACATACAAAAACAACGTAAGTGAAATCCAACGCCTTCATGACAGCTAAGCTACACGGAAGGAGTGTAGTCAAAACTGGTCACCTCCACCACTATAATCATCAGCACCAATCTGACCATCGCCAGGTGTACAACAGCAAACCACAGCGGTAAGGGCAAGAGCAACAGCGGCAAGAAAAATCAGGCTACAATCGATGAACAGGGCTAAGAGAGATGTGACTGATCGACTATTGCTGTTGCGACACTTGTTGACCACAGACACAGAATATTCAAAATAATATCTAAGAAGACGAGACAAAGGGCTGAATGACAAAGGAGGCAGAATACCCCAGACTGGTAGGTTCGCCGTACATGTAAGCCTATTTCGCGAAAAGCTCCAGGAATTAAAAGCCAACTCAATAGTATCATTACGATCTTCATGCCTAAACTAAAGATCGCCTTTCACTGTTGACGGGGGCTTGCTCCTTCAACAATTAAACGACAAATCAATCAATCAATGATTAAGATAATCTCAATAGTGAGTCTAAGTTTCAAGTTTACTGTCAGACTTCAAAATGTTAAACTACCCAAGACAATTTGGCTGCTGCTGCTACTGCTGATGATGTTGATAACATAGTTTTTCGGTCAGTTAGGGGTTCTTCACTTAAATTATTTGTTCTTCACTCCGATATGGTTCTTCAATCAAAGACACATTATTACTATTCTTTGCCTGTGGCCAGAAAGCGAAAGACGATTATATGCAGAGGCATTCGGCACCAAGTCACTTTGTCCCCTATACGCTCTGTGTCCGGGGACGTTAATCTAGAAAACGAAACGAAACGAACCAAGTCAGGGATCTTTCGAAAGCGGGTGAAAGTGAAAGTGAATGTGAATCGGGACTACTTATTGTTGTGACGTCAGCAATTTATGTGACGCTTTAACTTCCCGTGGTGAAAGGTCACGAAGTCTGCCTACCACAAGGAATAAAACTTCGTGGAAAACCTGATTTCCACGAACTAATGTTAGTGAGTACATTTTGGTTATTAAATCGTTTGTAAAATGTCCAAAAATGATTTGAATTTGTATATGGTACATTACTCAACCATTTTAGAAGGAATAATGGGGATCTAAACTCGGTCTCAGACTTAAAACGTATTTTCAAACGAGCTACTGAAAAGCCGTCATGGCTGTCTAGAATCTATCTATTCTGTATCACCAATCAGCAGTCCAAAAACTGTTTTATGTGACAAAAATGAAACTCGAAGCTAGAATGTAAAATATCTTCAATGTTAGAGCACTAATCCATCTTTAAAGTTCAACCTAATCGTTACATTCGTGTCAAATCATGATTTGTTAGAAGAAGCCTTACGTAGGCATAATAGTGCTCTGCCTCTGGGCCTGCCCTGTGTGTGCTCAATAAAATCACAACGAAACTAGGTGCTGGAATCGAAAGCGCACAGAAACACGTTCGTTTCGTTTCGTAACGCGGCGTAAGAATCTCCCGGCGTGCCTCTCGTTGGACGAAACGAACACACAATCACTTTCACTTTTACCCGTTCCGAAAGACCCCTAGTTGGCTTTTCGCTTTCTTTGAGAAAATATATCCTGCAAATTGTGGGGACTTTCTTTAGCACGCTGTTTTGTTATCCCGTCTTCGAAGATACAAGAGTTTACGCTTTAAGTGTTTTAGTCATTCCACAGGCGCATTAATCAAGAAGAATGGACCCTCGGCAAGAACTTATAGCGGACTGGTAGCGCAGTAGTATACTATATATCGGGGATCCACAAAAGTCTTGCCGAGGGTCCATTCTTCTTGGTTAATGCGCCTGTGGTCATTCGCAGCAAAATATAGCAAGGCTACGCTCATTAACAGGCTAAAATAGTAAATGTATCTTACGATTTTAAATATTTCACTTTTTACTGGAAACATTGTCATTTTTTATTGGCGACATAGGCTACTACGCTAGGCCCCTTGGTAGGTTTCACTGTTTAGTCTTACGCTAGTTGGACAATGAGGAAAAGAGAACACGTTTGGAAAATCGACGCGTTTGCCGCTGTCTGGATGCTGAATGAAAGCCATGTAATACAATAATAAAATTATAGAGAAACTCGACTGGGAATGAAAATTATAATATAATTTCATTCTGTGCTAATTAGAAGCATCCCTGACGCACACCGATTTTTGTTCTGAACCAGTTTCCGATAGCGCTGTTGTGGAGGACTGCACTGGTAGCCGTGCCATACAGGCTTTTGATGATTCAATAATTTAAGGGCTGATGTTGTACACTCTCATGGTTGCCCACAGAGCTGCATGCCAGACTGAGTCAAACGCCTTTTTGAAGTCTACGAACACATGATATAGATGTTGTTGGTGCTGTAGGTATTTCTCGCAGATTATTTTGAGGTTGAAAATCTGTTCAGTGGTATTTCGTCCTGCCCTGAATCCTGCTTGTTCTTCAGCTATGATTTGTTCAGCTTCGGGTTTCAACCTGTTGAGTATTACTTTCAGGAGGACCTTGCTGGGATGGCTGATGAGGCTGATGGTGCGGTAATTTTCACATTCCTGAAGGTTACCTTTTTTAGGAAGAGGGATGACAAGCGACTGGGTCCTTGGTGTAAGCCACTCCCCACTCTGCCAGATCTTGTTAAAGATAATGGCGAGTGCGTCAGTCATCGCTTCTCCTCCTGCTTGAAGCAGTTCTGCGGACTTCCTCTTCTTCAGCGATTGCACTGCTGCCTAAACTTCTCGGAAAATTGCGAGGATTTCTTCTTCTTCTCTGTTCTCAGGACATGCTAGAACTGACGGGTCTGCGTTTCGGGTGTGGTTGTAAAGGTCAGAGCAGTACTCTGTCCATCTGTGCAAGACTTCTAGTTCTTCTGTAAGGCATATGCCAGACTTGCTTTGGATCGTAGAGACCTTGGGCTGTTTAACGCTTGTCAGCCGCTTCACAGTCTGGTAAGACTTATTGCTGTTGTTCTTGTTCAGACTGTTCTCTATTTCCTTGCACTGATCTTCTATCCAGTTCTCCTTTGCTGTTCACATGCCTTTTCGGATGCCATTGTTGATTTTTCGGTAGGCATCAGCTCCCTGTGAGGTGTTCTTTTTCTTTTTCATCTTTCTTCGTTTATCACACAGGTCCAAAAGTTCAGGTGTGATCCACAGCTTCTTCTTTGGCCGGTGCTTTCCAAGGATCTCCGTGGCGGCATCTGTCACAGCTGACTTGAAGGTGATGGTCATGGTGTTGACATCTATTTCACCAGCTCCAAAAATGAGCAGTGGTGCAAATTTCCCTCCAATTGTGGCCTGAAATATTTCTGCCACCTCCGAGTATTGCAGTTTGTCCAGGTCGAACTTCAGTCTAGTGCACTTTGCTGTATTTACTCTCTTCAAGTGGAGCCGGAAAGACATCATCACGAGATCGTGGTCATTTCCGACGTCTGCTCCTGGAAAAGTGCGTGTTCTGCCAATGTTGATGCTTGATCTGAAGCGTTTCTTGACCATGATGTAGTCTATTTGGTTGTGATGCTCCCCGCCGGGACTGTGCCATGTCCATCGTGTGGATTTTTTTGTGGAGACCAAGTGTGTTTGCCAGTATCAGATTGTTGTATCTGTCAAACTCCAAGAGTCTCAGACCCCTGCCATTTGTCTCGTTGTTGCAGTGGGGTCCACATGTGTCTCCCCAGTTGTGGTGCGCATCTTGGCCAACCTTGGCATTCCAGTGGCCTTCCACTATGACTATGTCCTTCTTCGGCACTTGGTCAAGGACAGCCTGTAGATTTTCATAGAAATCCTCCACTTCGCTGTCGTCATAATCTGATGTTGGCGCATAGGACTGGATGATGGTGATGTTGAAAGGGGCTGCTCTCAGACGGATGGTTATGAGTCTACTGAAGACTGGGCGGCAACCCATGACAGTGGCTAGAATGTTCTTGTGGACCAAGAATCTAACGCCGTGTTCGTGCCTGTCATCTCTACTGCTGAAATAAAGCTTGTGGCGTTTGTCGGTCGTTTTTTCACCTTTGCCTTTCCAGCACAGTTCGCTGATCCCTAAAACATTCCATTGATAGTAGTCCTGCTCGTGGGCCAGTTCTTCTAATTTTCCCTCCGCATTTAGGGTCCTGAAATTCCAGGTTTCTATGACGATGTTGTTTCTAGTGCGGATCTTGCTAAGTTGTCCATCAGTAGCACACTTATCACCTCCGTCCTACTCTCCCCAACACACTTCAACATCTTCCTAGAGCGCATCAAGTCAGATGCCCTTGCAGATCACAAAGGCACAGTCAGCATAGGGAGAAGAGCAATCTCCAACCTTCGTTTTGCGGATGACATTGATGGACTGGCTGGAGAGTAATTATACTTTGATGATCACGACACATGCGCTCTCTACTGAATCAATTCCCAGTAACACCAATCTTTTTTCTTCTTTTTTTTCTGGGCTAAAAGAATTTGTACAAGTAGCGATTGTTAGCTTGAGTGATTTGTATTTAATCTTCGTGCTATTAACACTCACTACTAGTTTTGTGGATTTGAAGATTTCTTGACTTGACTTGACTTAGTTTAAAGTAAGGGACAGTCCTATCCTATCCTATCCTATCCTATCCTATCCTATCCTATCCTATCCTATAACTCGGAGGTCGTAGGGGCACCACATATGATTGTTGTAATTTATTACCGTCTTTTTTTTCACCAAGATGATAAAGATGATTGTTTAACCAGCGTACTCCATCTTTCTCTGTCCTCAGCAACCCGATTGTTTCGCTCAGTGTCAAACCAGTCCATTCTCGAATGTTGTCCTCTTACCTCTTTTTCGGTCTCCCTCTTCTTCTACCTCCTTGCACTGTGCCTTGAAGAGACAGTGCCGACAAGAATTTGACCTATTCTACAAGAAAAGCTTAGTGTGTTACACGTATTATTAATAGTCGACTCAACCCCGATGCTTGAATCTGGATATGTGTAACTCTAATTGGTTTATCCACGCAGCCTGTTCACTCAGTAACAAAGCAAACACCCACAACTGCATACAAGATCGCTTTCCGAAAATCACTTAAAAAAATCGCTTCTTGCAAGCAGATGGTGCATCACTTATATAATATTTCAACAATCTATGGCAACTTCGAACATTCCTGAATTAAGCAATAACACCCACTCAAAAATAAAATAAAATAAAAATCGTCACCGGAACTACGCACTGTCTTACGTAATAGAATATTCCATAGTTTACAAGCTATCGCCAAATAGATCTGGAAACTTCGATCGATAATAAACAAGTAATTCAAGAAAATTCTCAACGATATTACAACAATATTGATCGACGGAAATTATCAACATTATACAAAGCTTTTTTTTTTTTTTTTTTTTTTTTTTTTTTAGCAACAGCGCAGAATCAAATCAAAGGTTAGTCCACCAGCCGGACACTAGTCTTTACAATAAAGACATCCCACGCAGGGGACGCTGATGTTATACTCTAATTTATCGAAGCCCCGTTTACAAAAACAAAATAGAATACAAACATCATTATAACACATCAAATACACGCTATGGGAACAATCGTACGCGTTTCAATCGTAACACAATGTCTGAGACCTTATTTCTTGGTGTATAGTGTACTCAATTGTGTGTCACCTGTCAATACTGCATAGAAAATCACAGCAAAGAGGAACCACACCTTAACACGCATTGACACCCAAACACCGGAGTTGTGCGTGCTGAGTAAGAGTCCTATTTGCTAGGCCCGTAGCGTGTACTGTCACGCAATAAGATGCGATATGTTACACTGAACATTTCACGGTTTTTCACGGAAATGTCGCAGTTAAGTCAAGTCCAAAATCTTAAATACCCATCCACAATGGAGAATTCGTACAGCACATTTGCATTTCAGCACGGAAGAATTAAAACAAATAGAATAATACATACAATCATTGTCACACACAATCTCTTCCCGTTCTTTGTTACTACCGAAGCACATACACCCACATAACAAATGTACAGTTAATTTCATTTGGTTGACAAAACCATTCAAGTAATGCACAGACAATTAAAACAGCAAAGCCGGTCGCTATATATTTCCTCATACCAGCGACGGATAATCTAATGATAGATATAATACACAAAGAAGTGAAACATCTTTTGTTGCTTTAATGAATATATATATTTTGCAGTTTGAAACGTCATTGAATCGCTTTATTTCATGATTCCAACAAAAGCCTAATGATGAAATATTAATTTATGTTTAACTATAGAAGAAAAAGTTTACGAATACCTTTTTCTGCTTCTCACTGAAAAGAAACCATCACAGGATATCTCTTCTGTTTGAAGATTCCAGCGTTAATGATGATCAACACGAAGACAACTTCGAAGAATGTTATAATAAGCGCAGAGAATTCCACGATTCCAGTAACGACTAAGCACGGAAATACTGTGAACACCAGAAAGGACAGGGGTATTATAATAATATTGCGGTACAAACCTCACGAACAGACATTGCTGTTAACAACATGTATGCACTTCCATATTAAAGCTGAAGCTGCATTCTATAAGTCTCTATATAGGCTAAGTCTCTACAGTGTAACACGAAATGATGTAGGTCGCTATGGGCACTTATGTTCCGGTCTTGCAGAAGCATAAAGTTGCTACTGTGTATTATACTTCTGCACTTGCTACTTGCAATTACATTAGAAAGCTGTAGGCCTAGGTCCCTTTAGACCAGCAGTTAGGATCAGATCTACATTTAAAGTTAGTGTGAACCTTGATCAGAATACGACAACACTTTATACAATTGTCTAATTCACTCTAAAGCAACGACTGGTTGCTCATTATTGTCATACAGTTTGTTTTTGTGTCTGATATTTGCGAATGTAATCATCGTGTCCGAGCGTTGTAAAACTGTATCCACTATAGTCAGTCAGTGACTGAGCTCCCTTGCAAAGCGTCATCGTGGAGGCTCACAGTCACAAGAGTGTACTGCCACTCACACTGCCCACATGCGCCGGTATCAGAATGTGAGCGGACTCTAGTATTATAGAGTATACTAGTAGTATAGAATCCGCTCATATTCGACACGGGCGCCTGTGACACTACCGTAGGCCTGCTATTCTGGAGTATTATACCACGTACTGCGCAAGCTATAACCTCTCACGCACGCTTAGTAAGTCATCCAACACCGCGCTTACATATGAGGCGCCATTTGTAAATTAAATCATTATTGTCATTATATCTATAGAACATACATTTTACCTGTATAAAAGATATTGTATACTTATAAAATGAATTATATGTCTATAAAATACATTCAATAGCAATACAACACTTTTTATAGCTAAAAACAACATTTTTATAACTACAGACTACATTTTACAATATACAAGAGAAATCATACGCGATCATCACGCCGTTTGTAAATATTATTCCGAAAAACTATTTTATCTCTAAACACTTCATTTTATCTCTAAACACTACATTTTATACTTAAACAATTCATTTTATAGGTAAACAATTCATTTTATAACAACAAAGAGCTTTTATATCTATAAAATAAATGTTATAATATATACAATGCATTTTACCTGTAGAATGCATTCGGAGCATTATTTTACATTCGGCGCATGACATTAATTTTATACTGACTTTCGAATTGCTGATCCCAGGGAAGCAACTCCATCCTCGTGTAGACTACTTGTAAACTTCTAAGCGACTCAACATGGTAAAGACCATTAAAGTCTACTACAAAAAATGGCAAGGACCATACTAGTGTACTATATAAATTGGCGAGGACCATACTAGTGAAATGCTGATAAAACATCAGCGACATCATCGTCAGTCTCGACTGTTCCAATTATTTTTTGGTCGTCTAGAAAAACTATCGATAAGCACGAAGGCAAACCAGCTTCCATCGTAACTGTTACCTTGGAGATTGTAGACATCACGGGAAGTCGATATAGGCCTAGCGGGAATTCCCTACACGCGCCCTAGCAATTTAGCTTATGCAACGTCACTTCCACATGAAAAGGCGAGAGCCCAGCGCATACGTGCATAGCAACTTTGGGTCGCTTAGAACGTTACAAAATAAAAATAATCGAAGGGAGAGAAGCAGTTATACAATGAGAAAGTTAGTATAAAATTATTGTAAGGCGCCGACTGGAAAATAATTGTCGCGAATGCATTCTACAGGTACAATTCATTGTACGTGTTATAAAATGTATTCTATAGATATAAGTGCTCGTTGTTGCTATAAAATGAAGTGTTTACAGATAAAAGGAAGTTGTATAGATCGTTTTAGCTATAAAATGACTTGTTTATAGATATAATGACTTGTTTATAGGTAAAATGAATTGGTTACTTATACAATGTTTTGTTTATAGATAAAATGAATTGGTTACTTATAAAATGTTTTGTTTATAAATAAAATAGTTTTTTTGTGTTTAATAGTTACAAACGGCGTGACGATTCGTGTATGATCTCCTGTATATCGTAAAATGTAGTCTGTAGCTATAAAAATGTTGCTTTATAGCTATAAAAAGTGTTGTATTGCTATAGAATGTATTTTATAGGTATATTATTCATTTTATAATTATACCATATCTTTTATACAGGTAAAATGTATGTTCTATAGATATAATGACAATAACAATTTCATTTACAAATGGCGCTTCATACTTACACTCCAGCAAAATCTGTCCCCATTGCGTCACAACCTTCGTCTATAATATCCACTGCGATACTCGACAGTGTGCAGTCCCCTATACGCTTATGTGCCCGAGGACGTTAATCTACATGCAGTGTGCAGTAACCAGCCCACCATACGGCGTGGAGTTCAACCAACCGTAAACAACAGCCGGATCCCAGGCTGGATTGCGATAATCCTAACCGGATTAGAGATCAGCCGTAGCGATATACTACTCTACATTGTCACAAACTAAAGGAAAGTACACAGCTGCACGTCGCTACTAAACCGCACACACACACACAGGCGCGCGAGCCGTACACACACACACACACACACACACACACACATAGATAAATACAAACACACGCGCTCGCGCGCGTACGCACACACACCCACACATGATCGCGTATACACAGACTACACTTGAGCGCTTTGCGTCGCTAATCAACCTCACAGGGAAGCACTCACATACATTCTCAGAGCAAGCAAATTAACCATTCCTAATAATACTGTACAAAGAATCCACTTGTTCCGAGACCTCCTCACACAGGCACATCACGGGCTTTAAAGCAGCACAAGCAGTGTTGTTGTATAGTTCCGCGACAATAGATATTGCCCATATAATTTACATCTCTGCAGTTTGTAAACTTTTGTAATGATGTTACTTTTTATGGTTATAATTTAACTTTAAATTGTTAGATGGGGTTATAATCTATTTTAGACCATGTATGTGAAGAGACGTTAAAAGAAATGACTGAATATTGAGCGCGGTCTGAAGATAAACAAGGCTTGGCATTACTAAACAAAACAATGAACCACTTACTCTCCAAATGCTGTTTACATCTCAAACAGAAATTAAGAAATTAAAATCTGACTGTTGTATTATAGAAAATAAAAAATACGTAATAAAAATGTGTTTCATTTCAGTCCTATATAAATTATTAAATATCTGCCATCTCCACGCTTTGAATTCGATGGATGAAGATGAACACAAAAGCATGCCTTTGATTACCTCCAATCAAGGGAAGTCACTTAAAGGCTAATGAGGCCATCTATTTTTAGCTCATAGCATCGTGTATAATACTACTACTACTACTACTAATAATAATAATAATAATAATAATTATTATTATTATTATAACATAATATAACTATTATTATTATTATTATTATTATTATTATTATTATTATTATTATTATTATTATTATTATTATTATTATTATTATTATTTAACATAAAAATTATTCTTCTAGAACATAAATTACGAGACGGACCAACACAATAAAAGAAGTTCAGTATTGAATTTTGCATCGAGTTAAGGTCCACAGGAGACCGAGTTTCAACAGGGTTGGTGCAGAACTCTTAGGGGCGGCGAATAAGTGAGTACATGCACATTAACATAAAAAAAGTTAATTCCCAAATCGACGCAGACTTTAAATTAAATGCCCACAACAGTATGACTCAGTTCAACACCGAGTATCAACCCACAACAGAATATCCAAACCTACTGAAGCTTATCCCTAACTATAGTGCTAGTACCCTAGGCTAGAAATGTTCCAAGCTTAAACTTGTTAGGTCTGTCTCCGGCACTCGGTATACAGTAGGGCTCCGTTGTCAAGTGATCGCCGATAGTTGCAGCGACGCCTTTAAGAAGTTAAATCCACTTGGGATTACTTGTTTCTACTGTAAGGATACAGGCAGAAAGCGATCAGTGCATTTATTTTACTTCAAGAATGAAGGAGAGGTCTGCCACTGCGTTATTGAAAGACTTGGCCGAGAAATAAAAGGCAAAATATCTTCAGAGAGAAAGAGATTTGAGTTTTAAAAGCTTTCATTAGCTAAAGGGACGCTAAATGACCTAAATAACACAAACGTCTCTCAACAGAGAAACGAATGTAGCCAATAATAATAATAATAATAATAATAATAATAATAATAATAATAATAATAATAATAATAATAATAATAATAATAATAATACAGTGATTTATAACGCGCACATTTCTCGCCGTTAGTGCGATTCAAGGCACAAATTGTTTACCGATTTAGTGTAATTATCGGGTCCTTGTTCAGTTAGTTCATTAACTATTGGATTGTCGAACTTCCTTCTTCCTTGATCGTCTGTTTAATTAAGACCAGCGCTGGAGTGCCTGGTGTGATTTCTAAATGCCATCATCATCATCATTCATCCTCATTCTCCTTCTCCTCCTCCTTATCATCCTCCTCCTCCTCCTCATCATCATCATCATCACGCACGTAGGCTATGATCGCAGACAGTACATTGTATAACACAGTCAACAGCTATTAATATGTGTTTAGTTTTAATCATTAATACAATCCTCCATTGACAGAGAAGTTTTCATGATTAAGATTTGCTTAGCAAATAATAGTGACTGAATATAATACCAACGATCTTGTAATCCAAGAGTATTTAACGACACAATTATTAAAGGCTTCACATTATTTAAATCAATAGGATAACCGTTATTATTATTTATTATTTAATCGCTTTTATATCGCGCTTTTTATTTGGTAACGATTTATTGTCCCTTTTTATGGGGACATTCTGGGCCGCCTCGCATGGGGAAGGCGTAGTCGCTGCCCACAGCGCGCCCAAACCCAACCTACCTAATATTAGTTATGTTTTTGACATTTTGCTGGGGGAGCAAACCGGAGTACCCGGAGAAAACCCCCGAGACGTTGCCCGAGTCCAAAGTAAATAATATTCGGAGAAACATAACGCCCATATGCTGGATCGATCCCACACCTGTCAGGCGCCATTGGTTTGTGGCCTGTGGACAAGGCAAGTAAGCCCCGCCTTAGACCACTTGATGTAACTGTAGATTATAGTCACACGACACCGAAGCGTATAGGCGACTACTGGTCACACTATTCTGACACCAGCGAACCAGCTGAAGGTAAGGGGAAAATAATATGGTCACACATTGGCCAATCCGGGATTCGAACCAGGTACCTTTCGGTTACTAGTAAGACGTTCTACCAACTGAGCTACCCGGCCCCTTAGACCACTTGGCCACAACGCTCGCTCAAGAGCCGCGCAAGGCGATTGCCAATACAGGATATAAATCAAGCCGACTGAGGCGCCCACTTGCAGCCTTTGAGCGCATAGTCTGACGCCCAGATGACTAAGCAAATCCTGGGCGACCGGGGATGGGGAGAAGGGACCTAGTGCGTGCTGGGTGCTATTGTGTAGTCGGCATTCACCCGTCTAAGACATGAGCGTCAGGATCTTTACAGTCCCTGCGATCGTATGCGCGCGTGCACAGACTAGACCTCGGTTTATACTCTCATCCGAAGGAGTAAAACGGTTACAATGCAAAACCAGTGACATTAACAAACAATTATGAACACTCATCAATACGCAACAACGTCACATTTCTTTCTTCAGTCATCACCAAGAATACAAAAGACTTAAGTCGTTATAATATTTTTGCGACATATTAAAATTAAGAGGCGATACTCCGGCAGTGTTTTGTTGTAAGGGAATCTCCCAATGGTAAATGCCCAAAACGAGCTTTAGTTCCATAGACCATTAACAGAGGCCGTATGTAACATCTACGCTGGAATAGTAAAACGTCTTTATTTACCTGATTTTAACTTGATAAGTGAGATATCAAACACACAAAAGGCACATGCATGTAAACTCTATACATTTATTTAACTAGAATATAAGGCTACAACTATCTAAAGCCCGGCCTCCGCTTTCGGGTTGCTATGAACAACGTCCCCGTGCCAGATGACGTCAGAGATGAGGTCACTGTGACTGCCCATCTGGTAGATCAGGTGCTCCCACCTGTAACGAAAAAAACACGAACGACTAATACTAGACAAGTTGTAATGTCAGAAAAAGTGCAGATAATACAAACCATCGGTTGTTACGCTTTTGTCAGTCTGCTGATACGCTGTTGCTTATTTGTTTTTCAACTAAATCTACCAAGAAACGCACAAACGCATTTACATACACGCACACACAGCCTCGACAAGCCAGCCAGCCAGGCCTCCAAACAAATAGATGCACGCGCACGCACGAAAGAACCACCGACTAACTGACCGATAAACACTTTGGTATCTACTGTAGTCACTAATTAACAGAGATGAACCACTAGTATCAACCAACCAACCAACTGACTATTAACCAACCTACTGACTCTAGCAACATATTCTCCTAAATGTACACACCAAGCAGTAAAATATTTACTGACTGACAGACTGCACTGGCCGACTAACAACCGAATAAGATTTGTCGTTGAGAATTTATTAGAATAAAAGTTACATTTTTTCACCCACAGCCCTCCGGGGGTGAAGGAAAGAGACATTTGTCATCATCCTCATCATCCTCCTCCTCATCATCATCAATATTGTTATCCATCAATATTGTTATCCATCTCCTCGTGTACCTGGGAGCCTGAAGGACTACGAGGTTGGCCAGCTTGCCGATTTCCAGAGAGCCATGCAGGTCAGAGCAACCCAAAGCGTGAGCCGAGTTCAGCGTGCTCGCTACTAGCGCTTCTGACAACGTCATG
>CM072514.1:41187078-41259578 GCA_036898135.1 Oncomelania hupensis | reverse complement strand
GGCTGTTCAACAGCTGAGTTAGCGATGGAATCCTATAGGGGATTTTCTCCATCCGGGATAGAGCACTCCCTTGTACTTAAACACTCTCATGCACTACAACTGCACTCCCATGCATAAGGTTTCATGTATCATACAGATCTAGATCATTATCGATTATTATAGATTTGTTAATTGAACGCATTCATAACACTGTAGCTCAAAGTGTTTAGTACATGGCAGAAAGACGAATTGAACAAAATATGCAGCTTACAGAGAGTCAACCTGGCTTAACTATGACAATGTTTTCTTCTTGTCCACAGCACCGACTTTAATTTCGTCATCAGTTTTTACCTTCTATCACCTCTCCCGAATCCCTATCCCAATCCATTATTGGCCATTTTGTCAGATTGACTTCAGTATGTGTCGATTTTTATTTTCTTACTTGGGAACAGCGTGCGCTCCGCAATAAGTGCAGGAAATGTCCACCGGAAGGGACCGCCGCGCACGCTCGATGACCTTTAGCATCTTGACCTCTGTCTCAAGGTCAAGGCCGTAACCGCTCTTGACCTCAACAAGGGTGGTGCCGGCCCTGAGCATGCGCATCAGCCGTTGTTCGAGCAGCTGAAAGAGGGTGTCCTCGTTGGCTCTGCGGGTCTGTTCCACCGTGAAGTAGATTCCTCCCCCTGCCTGGTGTACTTCCATGTAGGTGGCGCCAGCCAGCTGCCAGCAACAAATTTAAAGGGATTTACCTTAAAGAGGAACAAACTCCCAAAAAATTTGAAATAGCCAAGAAATTATTAGCTTATACACGAAGAAAATAAGCAGCTTTCAGATTGAGGGGAAGGATTGAGGTTGTTGTTGTATCAAATTTTATTCATCAGATTAACATAAGTTGTACTGATAAGGATTGAGGAAAGAGTAGAAGAATATGATACTATATACCTTCATGGAGAACTCGTGGACCCGGTCTCCAGCCCACACACTATGAGTATGTGAGTCGACAAACCCTGCAACACACACACTCATAGTTTGCAAAATATCAGAACTGGGTTTATTTAAGAATGTAAGAAATCGGAAAGTGTTTTTTTGACGGAAAGAGCGCAAACTTCATCTAATCATCTAAACATGTAAGAATCTGAAGCAAAATTGGCTCTTTCCGTCTAAAAAGTGGACCTAGTTCGTCTCCTATAGGGGATTTTCTCCATCCGGGATAGAGCACTCCCTTGTACTTAAACACTCTCATGCACTACAACTGCACTCCCATGCACTAAAAGAGCACTCTCGCGCACTTAGGAAAAAGTGGGGTCCTGGAAAAAAAAAGTGGGTTCCAAGCAAATGAACCCATTTGTTACTAAGAAAGACAAGGTCTGGTACCCATTTGTGCGTTTATTCACGTCAATACACACGCACACACACACACCCCCCCCCCCCCACACACACACACACAGTGATCAAAAACTAAAGAGGCTTTGCTATAACTCAGAATGATAAAAGTAAGATTAAAATTATTTTAAATTAAATCAAATTTAGTTTAAAACAAACATTTCATTTTTGTTATTAAATTTAAAGATTATTTAAAATGCAAGCAAAGTTCGAAAATAAATGTATTTGTCAAATATATTGTATTGTTTATGCACAACATCCACACCACAAAATTCCAAGCGTTTTTTCCACACAAAACACAGTTGTTTTTCTACAACAGCTCACCTAAAAAGGGAGTAAAAAAAAAATCAAATTCACTTCCATCAGTTATCAACAACGTTCTTCAGATTGATAGACGGGAAGACAGAAACCATCAGTTCTGAGGAACGTTCTTGTGAAGGCATGTGTGATTCTAAATGCTCTCCGAGACAAATATCTAAGTCTACATTATGTATAGACTACTTCTTTCACCGCCGTAACAGCTCGCTGCGTTAATCTGTTGGGCGCCTGCGCCTCTATTTCAACAGAGATAAGCCATTTTACTGCTATAGCAGACGGCATTTTCAAAGTCCGGACACGAAGAGTAGACTAACTTTTCATAAATATTAGAAGAAAAAAAAAGTATGACTATAAAAGCAAACAGTCATATATTTTGTATTTCCAGACATAATTATCTGGAAATTCTTTGAAATTGGTGGAAATCACAACGAGGCTTATCTGGAAATTCTTTGAAATTGGTGGAAATCACATCGAGCCAAATGTCGGTCCTTCTCTCTGTCCGTCATATCTCTGTCCGTCATATCTCTGTCCGTCATATCTCTGTCCGTCATATCTCTGTCCGTCGGACCGTTGGAAGCCATATCTCAAGAACCACTGACCGGATTTTGACCAAATTTCATAGGAACATTACCTAAATTGGCGGCTTGTCTCCCGGACCATCATATTTGTTCTACTGCAGAGGTAAAGGGCACGGGGGGGGGGGGGGGGTAATTTTATTGCTAAACTCGTTTTGATCAATATCTAAAAAACGCCCGAATCGATTTTGTTGAGTTGTATGTACAGGTACTGCAGATCATGGGCCATCCTTCAGGAGCAGTCGGGTTGTCGGTCAGGATGTCAGTCGATCGGTCCGTTGCTCCGAATGAAACTTTTTTGTTTAAAACGCACGGTTTGCGTTATCTCAAGAATAACTGAATAACATCATTTTTACCCTGCGGATACCGTAACCACTACTAAGTATTTGACCTCATTGGTATTTGTACTACTACTAAGTATTTGACCTCATTGGTATTTGTACTTTCTCAAAAGTAAAGGTCATTGTGCTTCACCACTTTCTAAAAACGATTTGCGCTGAATCCAAAATTTGTCCATTTGGATAATTTTTGGACTGCGGATAGTTTAGATCGTGGCCCACCATTCCATAATTTCCTTTTGTTTCCTTAGAATAAAGCCGAGCCACAACATCGCCAACAAAATAAACACATTTGAAAAGTGCGTATTAGTGTGGCTATGTGTGTGAGTGTCTGGAAATAAATTTGAATGCCTTGCCATCTTTTTGTCCCTCGCAAATATTAGCCATAGTCATCTCTTAGCGTCAATGAGCCGGGGCCGGGTAGCTCAGTTGGTAAGAGCGTCTTGCTAGTAACCGAAAGGTCGCTGGTTCGAATCCCGGATTGGTCAACTTGTGATCATATTATTTTCCCCTTTACCAACAACTGGCCCGCTGGTGTCAGTATAAATCGGTCCAGTAGTCACCTATATGCGAAAGTGTCGTGTGACTATAATCTACAAACAACAACAACAAGCGTCAATGAGAGATTGTTTTTAAATTTTTTACGTAATTTCGACCTCAAACTTACTTTAATAACAAAGTCCTCTGTACTGCAATGCATAAACTAAGGCAACAAGACGTCTGAGACATGCTGGGATAAAAACATGTCCTTTAAAGGGCGTTTTAAAACTGGGACAGTTATTGTCTAGGACAATAATATTTGCATAGGACCAGCTCCAAGTATCAGAACCCTGTTCAACCCCACCCTCGTCCTACATTCCCCTTCATCGACCCCTCACTCACCTCCACCCTTCACATCTTGAGGATAATTAGTGCACAGAAAAGTGCAGCACACACAGAAAAAAGGAGATTGCTTTTCTTCAAGTGACAGCTAAAAAGCACTTGAAAAAAACAAGATATGTTTATACAACTGAAAGGAAATAAGAATGCCAAATGAACATTTCTTGAGGAGAAGGAGGAGGAGGAGAAGAAGAAGAAGAAGAAGAAGAAGAAGAAGAAGAAGAAGAAGAAGAAGAAGAAGAAGAAGAAGAAGAAGAAGAAGATTATTTATAAGAAGGAAGAGGAGAAAAAGAATAACCAGAAGAGGAGGATGATAATTTAGAAGTTGGAAGTAGGAAACGAATGAACGATCAAACAACACACACACACACCCACACACCCACACACACACACACACACACACACACACACACACACACACACACACACATTATATATAATACAATATACACACACGCATATCTAGAGACGCGAGCGCACGCACGTACACATACAACATCTCTCTTTCTTTCTCTCTCAAACACCTTCACACCGTGATTGCTGCCAAAGGCAAGATTTTATCACAAAGCGTTAAGAACATACCTGGTATAGCACTGGTTAATTTGCGAGTGCATCAGACAGCACTTTACAATTTCAAGACCCTACAAAAGATTGAAAGTGCTATGGAAAGAAGGCGCCGATGGTAATTAGTGTATCTAAGCTTTAATAATACACTTCACTCAAGTCCTAGCCGGAGGTGTGCTAGAAACACCAATACATCCAGCATGTACTATAGGTCCCGTTCTCCCACCCCTCCTACCTCACTCCCGCCCTCCTGTCCTAGGTGGCTTTGATCCTGCGTACCACGCTTTGGCTGAGAAAGCAGTCCCAATTTCACCCGCATGAGTGACGAATAGAAAAAAAGAAGAAGTAAATAATTAAATTTAAAGAAGAAGAAGAAGAAGAAGAAGAAGAAGAAGAAGAAGAAGAAGAAGAAGAAGAAAATTAACTACTACAGAAGTACAAAAAAAAAGTGGCGATGACAACGACCGTGATGACGATGGAAACGCCTCTTAAGCTTACCTGGCAAAAGGCACTTCCCATTGGCATCCATTATTCTATCAATAATGGCGTCTGCATGTCGTTTGGAAACGTCTGCACTTGCCCCCAAGTCTGCAATTCTACCGTCTCTGCACTCACAAATCAACCATTCAAGAATAATTTTAAAATACATAATTAACTTTTGACTTCTCTCTATATGCACTCACAGATAAATCACTTAACAAATTATTGTTGTTATTACTCACAAATGCGGTAACGAATCAAGGTTGGTCTGCATTTAAATTGTGTGACCAGATTGTTAAACTCTTACTTTTGTTGGAGCAATAACGGGAGTTTCAAAGAAAGTCACAGAATTATTCGGGTGTCAAACTTGCTTACAGTCATGACTGCTCGAATCAAGATGGTGTATGGAGGACTGGATTAGATCTATATGTAAATTAATTTGATGAGACCTATCCCACGCTGTCTGGGCGGCGCTACATTGAACTTACCGTGCTTTCGCCATGACATCGACTAACCTGCAGTTTTCCTGCATGCATGATAATGTTTAATTAACAAATGAACATGCGAGCAAGCAACAAAATGGACAAAACCATCAAACAGCCAGCCAGCCAGCCAACCAACCAACTATTTTTTCACCTGTCCACAAGAACAGAGTAGCCTCCGTCGTCGCCTTCCATTACTGTCACGTGACCCATTGCGTCGCCTCGTTTGACGGATTCGCCATTTCCGCTCACTTGAACAATCTGCCTGGCGTTCTGAATCAGGAGTTTGAAGCCTTGCGACATCCTTGACACCAGATTCTAGCTGAAAATAAACACACATATTCAGATAGATCACAGGTAATGGAAGCGTAAGAGCAGGAAAAGTGTATACACCTGAAAGTGACCAACCCCTCAAATTTTGAACACATCGCCCATTCAAAGATCTCAACCTTGGCCGGAAGAAGAAGAAAGAAGAAAGTACCCTGACGTCTTTGGTCTTGAAGTGAAATCTAGCTAATATGCAACACCTTTGTTAAATTAATACAATTCAACAGGGTTGATCTGACTGTGCAATATAAACCTCGTTTGTTTTTTTTAGTAGTTGTAGAAATGATGCGCTTACGTGATTAAAAGGTGTCACGAGAGGCTATTTAGACCCTGCACTACGGATTTACGCCGTATATAGTTCAGCCTGCTGTAGCCTTTGTAAATTAAAATAGCTGCCTAGCAGACGACACAAGTCAGTTGTATGCTAAGCCTAGGTAGGCAGTGACCTCATCCTGCTGACTTATAGACATCTCCGCTAGAGTGCGCCACCGGTATCGGACGAGATTTTCGCGGGCTTTAGCTGACCGCAAGGAGAGGTAGTCATTCTGTGCCGAACTCTCACACGAGAAGGAGCAACGATATGAAAGATCTCTCTAGCTGAAGGCTAGGCAGGTGACGGATGAAATTCATTCATAGCAGTATAGCCACATCCTGACATTGTCTAAAATGTAAATGATCAATCTTTTGTTTCATCGCGATTTATTGATAATATTGTTGTGAAGTCTTGCCATGTTTTATCATTGTGAATATTTGTAAAACTTAGCGTGACCACGTGGCGGACACGCGACCGGTTTTGGCACCACGAGGTAGCCTCTACGGACCCACTGTTGTTTCTCCTATGTGTATTATTGCAGACCAGTGGCTGTACCGGAGAATGTGTATGTTGTTAATTACTTCTCCATGTGTTTAGTTTAGCCACGATGTATGTATAGGCATAGAAAGTATGTTGGAGATTCCCGTGGACCACGGACTTAAAAGAATATTCGTCCCTTGTTTGTATAAGTGGAGCGATCTCAACTGAGGGCTGTTTCTGCCATCATTGAGACGCTCTGCACACCCGTTTTAAACAAGGCGTTGCAGAAACTTGTCTTGTGTTTTGCAGACGAGCAGGCTAGTTGGTCCGAGGCAGGGATAGACCACTAAGAGTCAACCCTGACATTCGGCCTGCAGGGGAACATCGAGCACTGAGCTCAGATAGCCCAATAGTTAACAACCAAGAAGGAGACACCATCACCACACTTCGTATATTCAGTTAAGTGACACTAAAGACGTGCATAAACACTGCCCTAGAAGGACTGTGCTGTAGTCCACTCTCCAGAAACAAGAACATTAGGCCAACCAGAACAAATAGCCCAATGATGAGACAGTAGCAAATATCAAGAACAGTAGCAGCATAGACCCATCAAGGAACCAACTATTCGAAGTGAACTTGGACATTTAAGTTAATAGAGTATTTAGAGAATTATGTATAGAGTAGAGGGAAAAAAAGTGATATATTACATGAATATTGCTTTAGGTCCAGCGGACTCTTCCGAGCCAAATCAGGACCAAATATTTACTGTTATCAAGTGGCTGGAATACCTATGTTTCATAGCCGTGTGAGAGCTAGTGTGCCAGTGAATCGTTTACCATTTTCTCCCTATCTCTATAACCCTATCCGCACACGGACCGAGCTAAACATATAAATGTATTAAGATTAGTCACAGGGTGATTACACTAGCCGATCTCCGCAGACCAAGACGAGTGGGTAATAGCGTTCCATTGTGCAGAGCCAGTAACAATAGACCCACCGTCACAAAAGGTATGGGATTAATGGACGAACTAGAGAAATTGTATAGCTTAAATAATTAGGTAACAAGACAAGGACGACATTATTTTAGATAAGTTCTTCTTATAGGTTTATATTTGCTTTATAATAACTGTAATGCGTCTTCAGACTATTTATACAAATTTAACGGACATACAGACAGGTTATGCGCACGCACGAACGCACACACATATGCCCACACGTACGTACACATAGGCTAGGCCTACACACACACACGCACACACTCACACTAGAATATTTTATTCTCCATTAATCGCATGCATATATGCATTTAGAGAAGTTTGATCATGATTGTACAAAGGCCTTATTGCAGACATTGCACAGTCATCAGTTCTCATATTCATTCTCCTCTTTCCTTCTTTCTTTCCTTCAGCGTATGCACTTTAGCAAATGCACACACACACACATACACACACACACACACACACACTCGTATACACATACACACCACCACCTCAACCTTCACCACCACCACCGCCAACAACAACATCAACACCGCCACACTAAAACTCTTAAGTAAGCGACACGTTGCTACAAATCATTTCAAGTGGCATAGATAGTGTTGTAAAGATTTTCCTTCTCGTGATCTTCTATAACGAGGGCCACAGATGTTCAACCACAATCTTCCATTTGTTATGTTGAAACTGTATGAGTTCAGAGTTTTAAAAGTAAGGGCTTTTGTTTTTCTTCACTATTCGCGGTTCTGAATAATAATAATAATAATAATAATAATAATAATAATAATAATAATAATAATAATAATAATAATAATAATAATAATAATAATAATAATAATAATTATTATTATTATTATTATTATTATTATTATTATTATTATTATTATTATTATTATTATTATTATAATACCCGATGCTATATACGAGTTGCACCACAAATCACCAATCAGGTTCAAAGCGCGGTAATCCGTTCCAGCATGCACGCTCATATGTTGAGCAGGGTCCCACATAGAATTATTCAGCAAACACACATCTATCACTCAAACGTGTGGTGTAAAGGCAGGGAGATAGCTATTAGAAGACGGAAAGAAAACCCAATATTTATTGTTGAAATTTTAGATTGACAGCATCCAATACCATTATTAAAGGGAGGGAGGAAACCGTAGTACCCGGAGTAATCCCTCGGTGACCTGAGTAGTCTCGGACCTAAGTCACATATAAGTTTGCCCCATCTGCGGGAATCGAACCCGCGACTTTCGTAATAGGAAACCGGCGACTAAGCAACTGCGTCACAGGTAGAGCCTAGGTACGTTGCCGCATGTATATATGGACTCATTACCGTGCTAGAGAAATGTCGCCACATTTGGTACAGTAGACTACATAACAATTGTGGGCTTAACTGATATCCCACGCCGCCCTGCAAGGGTGGCCCCCTTTAAGATACAGGGATATTTCAGCTATCATAGATCTGGTGGTTTGCAAGGTGCACAGTCACGTTTGATGTCAGAGATTAAGACGAGGAGCGCATTACTCTTAGGACGTCAGTGGACATCCTACAAACAAGGAAAGTTCCATGAAAATTAATCCAACTGTGCACCCACCAGATGTCGGCAACACCAAACAATCCTGTTAATATTCAATGTGTTGTAGGATTATAGATCATAAATACTATTTTTAAAACAACAACAACAACAACATCCAATCATTACCTGCTGTTGCACACCTAGACTGATGAATCTGTGGCCAAAACTCAGGCCAAGGAGAAGGTCAAACATGAAACTGGTTATCTCCACAGTGAGTGTGAGTACTTGACCTTTCATATCAAGATTTGGAAAGTGAGCCTATTTTGCAAGAAACAGTGGTCAGAGCAGAAAGAAGCGAAGAAAGAACTCATGGACAGATGATGTCAACAACACCGATGGCGCCAGAACTGTCACATCTCCTGACAACAAAAAGACTTTGAATGGCGAGTTTTTCTCAAAGGCATCAACGTTTTGTATTGTCTCTTTATACGGTGTTTTTTTTCCTCATGTGCTGACGCAGCAATACTTTAAAGAACTGTCAAAAGGCTTAGCTCAAACAAACCCCACTATGTGTAGGTCGAGTGGGCTGACCAGTAGTTTCGGGGTTTGACAGTGCGCTTGATGGTAGAAAGTTGACGTCTTGGGCCGCTTAAGTTAGATCTTGACTTCGGTCAGCATCTTGAGCAGCTCTTTAAGCTAGAAAGTGTTTTATATAACAACAAGTACTTTACAGTCGTCGGCCTGCTTAAGTCAATATCATAGTATAGTAGTACATTGCTGTACCTGTACAACTAGGCCTATATAGTGACCTAAAAAGGGCAGTGGTGAAGTGTAGTAATATCTTAGCTGATAAGAAAGGTATAGATAGCATTTACAACTGGTTCATTGAATATACCCTAACACTTTTCGATATCTGTCCCTGTCCTGTCGTGTAATATGTGCAACTAACAGGATTGTACAAACTTAAAGCAATCTTTGATCGCAATTAATTAACATTTTCAGGGTAAACACGCGGTGTGTGCAAATGTTAGACAGTATTTAATAAAAGTGCAATGGGCTCTATGCACAAAGGCGTGGCAGTCACGTGCTGCGGGAATAACACCGCGTGCTCGAGTTTGAAAATGGTGAAGTACTGTGCTGCGTTTGATGCTCTAACTCCGACGTAAACCTTTATGCAAAGAAAAGAACATTTCCTTTCATCGATTTCCACTGAAAGATGAAATGTTGATGAACTCTAAACTGAATGTCAGTGACAAATCGCTCTTTAAAAAAAAGCCTGTCCCCTGATAATAATTTGTCTGTAATAATTATTGCACGAATGTGCTATGTTCAAAACATCACAATATCCCAAAATGTCGGTAAATTAAAAAAAATTTAAGCAGCATTGGAGTACACGCGAGCGAGCTAAAAGAAGCCATGACCGCTTTGTTATTCCCGCGCCACGTGACCATGTCGCCGACTTGTGCATAGAGCCCTACACGATACAACTTTAACACCGCAGTCGCACACCCCTCACCCCCACACGTTCCACTCTGCGGAAGAAGAAGAAGAAGAGGATAAGGAGGGGGAGGATGGGGAGAGGAGGAGAAGAAGAACAAGAGGAAGAGGAGCAAACTCATTTAACAGCCTATAAACTAGGATGAACAGTTTGCAGCACTGATCCTTTCAACCCAAATCACTCCTTAACGGAGGTGATGGATATTGTGGGTGAAACCATACCACATTATAAGAATATGTGGACAGATGAGCAAAACCTGTTACACAACCATTACAGAGAATCATACAAGTGAAATATAGATTTTCTGCAGACGACCCGTCGTCTCCTTGGCTTATGAAGTGAAGTACAAACCATTGCCCATCCCACACAGAGAGGCTGAGTTTTTGTGGCCCATACTTTATCACCGTAAGATGGCTCAGCTACGCTATATGCATTTGGACAAGACGGGACGGTACACGAAACTATCGCTTTACACGCACACACATACATACACACACACACACACGCACACACACCCATACACACACAACACATTGACAAGAAACAAGATGCGAAAGAAAGAACACTTAACCAATACAAAGTTCACAAGCCAGAGTAAGGTAAGGACTCCGACCTTGAAACAACGTATGCCATTACTCCTAACTTCGTCTGTGCATTTCATCGAGAGGAAAGAGAACAACACATGACTGACAAATCGTTTGCCTCCCAAAAACAACTAACTTTTTGTTTTGGAGGTGTGGAAGTTTGCACAAGACTCAAACCAGCAGCTGCTACTACCACCGTTGTGTTGGATACAGCGAAGCGCAGTGGTTGTGTTCGTGGACAGAATTTTTAGAGAGTGCTTGAAATAGCCTTAGCCTAAAAGCTTTTATCACTGTCAATAGAGATCACCACTACTCGGAGTTCTGACATTGACACAGTTGGTCTGGGATTGTGCGTGTGTGTGTGCACATGCAACAGTTATTTGGTAAGTACACATTGTCTAACGCTGCGTTACACTGTGTTGTAACGATGTTCTTGACTGTGTCCTTATATATTGTCTGTAAACCAGTTTGTTTTGTGCCATATCTTGTTCAAGTTGTTTGTAATATTTGAGTTACTGTAACAGCACTTGACTAGCGGAGTCCTAATACATAATCTATGTATTGTTTTTTAGTGATGCACTGATACATGTAGCGTTGTCATTGTAATATAACGTCGTCGTTGTCATCATCATCATCATCATCATCATCATCATCATCATCATCATCATCATCATCATCATCATCATCATCATCATCATCATCATCATTATCATCATCACTGCCTGCATTATTGTATTAAGTTTTGTGTTAAAAGCTGCACTATAGAATGAAATAAGAACGAGCATGTTTAGTTACTGCATTCCTATCCTATCCTATCCTGTCCCATAACCCGAAGGTCGTAGGGGCACCACAGATGATCGCTTAACCAGCATACTCCATCTTTCTCTGTCCTCAGCAGCCCTCATGGCTTCGCTCAGTGTCAAACCAGTCCATTCTCGAATGTTGTCCTCCCACCTCTTTTTCGGTCTCCCCCTTCTTCTACCTCCTTGCACTGTGCCTTGCAGAATGGTCTTTGCAAGGCCTGATGATCTGGTGACGTGGCCATACCATCGGAGTTTCCGTTTCTTCACCACTGTGAGCAGGTCATCGTGTTGTCCAATGGCTTGTGTGATGGTCTGTCGGACTTCAACGTTGGTGATGTGTTGGGTATAGGAAATGCACAGAAGTCTTCTGTAGCACCTCATCTCCATGCTTTGTATTCTTCGTTGGAGATCTGCTGTGAGGGTCCATGCTTCGCAAGCATATAGGAAGATGGAGATGACCAGAGAGCGCAGCAGTCTTACTTTGGAATGTAGACTGATGGTTCTGTCTTTCCAAATGGGCTTCAACCTTGTCAGGGCAGCAGTTGTTTGTGCGATCCTGGAGAGGACTTCCTGTCGAGACCCATTGTCTGACACAATGGCTCCTAAATATTTGAAGCTGTGCACTGTGTTGAGGGATTGGCCTTGTACTTTGATGTCCGTGTTGATGCCATTGGTGTTGTTGGTCATCATTTTGGTCTTCTCTGCACTTATTTCCATTCCATAAGCTCTGGAGGTGGTGTCAAGCCTCTGTACAAGCTGTTCAAGTTCTTGTTCCTCTCCAGCCAATCCATCAATATCATCCGCAAAACGAAGATTGGAGATTGCTCTGCCCCCTATGCTGACTGTGCCTTCGTGATCTGCAAGAGCATCTGACATGATGCGCTCTAGGAAGATGTTGAAGAGTGTTGGGGAGAGTAGGCATCCTTGACGCACACCGATTGTTGTTCTGAACCAGTTCCCGATGACGCTGTTATGGAGGACTGCACTGGTAGCCTTGTCATACAGGCTTTTGATGACTTCTATTATTTTAGGGCTGATGTTGTACACTTTCATGGTTGCCCATAGAGCTGCATGCCAGACTCGGTCAAATGCCTTCTTGAAGTCTATGAACACATGATATAGATGTTGTTGGTGCTGTAGGTATTTCTCACAGATTATTCTGAGGTTGAAAATCTGTTCAGTGGTACTTCGCCCTGCCATGAATCCTGCTTGTTCTTCAGCTATGATTTGTTCAGCTTGTGGTTTCAACCTGTTGAGTATTATTTTCAGGAGGACCTTGCTGGGATGGCTGATGAGGCTGATGGTGCGGTAATTTTCACACTCCTGAAGGTTACCTTTTTTGGGAAGAGTGATGACAAGCGACTGGGTCCATGGTGTAGGCCATTCCCCACTCTGCCAGATCTTGTTACAGATAATGGTGAGAGCATCAGTCATCGCTTCTCCTCCTGCTTGTAGCAGTTCCGCTGGTATGTTGTCCACTCCCGCTGACTTCCCTTTCTTCAGCGATTGCACTGCTGCCTCAACTTCTTCCCGGAGAATTGGGAGGATTTCTTCTTCTTCTCTGCTCTCGGGACATGCTAGAACTGATGGGTCTCCATTTGGTGTATGGTTGTAAAGGTCAGAGCAGTACTCTGTCCATCTGTCCAAGACTTCTTGTTCTTCTGTAAGGCAAATGCCAGACTTGCTTTGGATAGTGGAGACTTTGGGCTGTTTAACACTTGTCAGCCGCTTCACAGTCTGGTAGGCCTTCTTGCTGTTGTTCTTGTTCAGATTGTTCTCTATTTCCTGGCATTGATCTTCTATCCAGTTCTCCTTTGCTGTGCGCATGCCTTTTCGGATGTCATTGTTGATTTTTCGGTAGACATCAGCTCCCTGTGAGGTGTTCTTTTTCTTTTTTAACTCTCTTCGTTTATCACACAGATCCAAAAGTTCAGGTGTGATCCACGGCTTCTTCTTTGGTCGGTGCTTGCCAAGGATCTCAGTGGCGGCATCTGTTACAGCTGAGTTGAACGTATTGGTCATGGTGTTGACATCTACTTCGCCTGCCCCAAAAATAAGCAGTGGTGCAAATTTCCCTCCAATTGTGGCCTGAAATATTTTTGCCACCTCCGGGTCTTGCAGTTTGTCCAGGTCGAACTTCAGCCTAGTGCACTTTGCTGTATTTACTCTCTTCAAATGGAGCCGGAAAGACATCATCACGAGATCGTGGTCACTTCCAATGTCTGCTCCTGGAAAAGTGCGTGTCCTGCCAATGTTGATGCTTGATCTGAAGCGTTTCTTGACCATGATGTAGTCGATCTGGTTGTGATGTTCCCCGCCGGGACTGTGCCATGTCCATCGTCTGGATTTTTTGTGGAGACCAAGCGTGTTTGCCAGTACCAGATTGTTGTATCTGGCAAACTCCAATAGCCTCAGACCCCTGTCATTTGTCTCGTTGTTGCAGTGGGGTCCGCATGTGTCTCCCCAGTTGTGGTGCGCATCTTGGCCAACCTTGGCATTCCAGTCGCCTTGCACTATGACTATGTCCTTCTTCGGCACTTGGTCAAGGGCCGCCTGTATATTTTCATAAAAATCCTCCACTTCGCTGTCTTCATAGTCTGATGTTGGAGCATAGGCCTGGATGATGGTAATGTTGAAAGGGGTTGCTCTCAGACGGATGGTAATGAGTCTACTGGAGACTGGGCGGCAACCCATGACAGTGGCTAGAATGTTCTTGTGGACCAAGAATCCAACGCCGTGTTCGTGCCTGTCATCTCTACCGCTGAAATAGAGCTTGTGGCCTTTGTCAGTCGTTGTTTCACCTAGGCCTTTCCAGCGCAGTTCGCTGATACCTAGAACGTTCCATCGATAGTGGTCCAGCTCGTGGGCCAGTTCTTCTAATTTTCCTTCCGCAGTTAGGGTCCTGACATTCCAGGTTCCTATGACGATGTTGTTTCTCGTGCGGATCTTGCTAATTTGTCCATCAGTAGCATACTTTTCACCTCCGTCCTGGTGGCCAACGGAAGGCGCGGTCCTTGTGTAGCCGGGCGACGACCGATCCGGCATGGAATTAGTGGATAGCCTCATCATGTGTTGTGTCTTGGGCAAAAAAAGACCTGGCAGGGCCCAATCCTCTCCAGGCTGTTGGCCACAGCCGAAATCCACGAATACAGTGTGGCTCGCCTTGGCCCTGAGCACGTGGTCGTTGAACCTGTAGTAACGTGAGGTTCCTCCGCCCTGGCCGGTGACTTCTGTGTAGAAGACTTTCGCCCAGTGATGCCGTGCTAACATCACCCCTGTTAGTCGCCTCTAACGACACGCCGGGAAACGTTGGGTCTATTCTATTTGCCCGAACCCACAGAGCATAGTTACTGCATTGCTATACAATTTTTAAAAACCAACAGCTGGAGTTTTTATTTGATCATCATTGGTAAGCTATCAACCTCTGGAAAACAAAAGGCTAGATAGATCGAACAAAGCATAATATAACTAACTTGTGGCGCTTCCCTACTAGTGCGTAGTATGTAATCAGTAATGTTTACCTGACCTAATATTTTTTAGGCTAGCGGGTTTGTTGTATGCGTTCTCCAGTTACTTGGGCCTTATTTAGCAGGCGGCTAGGCCTGTACTACACTGCATACTTAGCCTACAGACAATGAGGCTAAATAAAAACGCCACGTATTGTAATAATAAAAATAATAATGTAATTTATAAAGCGCAATTCCAAACTAACAGCCTGTTCAAAGCGCTCGTACGCATACTCTCACACGAACACTCGCAGGATTAGAGACTGTACAACACACTAAAACATGGAGCATATTAAAAAAAAAAGAATATTAACTAAACTACATACATCTAACACATAGGCAGGTAAAGGTAAAGGTAGTCCCATAGCCTTGTGGCCGTAGGGGAGCGTGATGTTGGAGGTCACACTTATCTTGGCCAGCGTAATGAGGGTGATGCCCATCTCTCTCCCTCGCTGCTTTACCTTCCCCACCCTTAAGAGAGTAGGTAGTCTACTCAGTCAAAGTTGAGTCAACTAGGGGCGTTGTTATTTATCGCTTCACGTATTGCGGTCACCCATCCAAGTGCTAACCGCACTGGACGATGCTTAACTTGCGACACAGTAGCGAGTGCTCCAACCACTGCGCTATCCGACACCCTGCGCTATCTAACACATGCACCCACACAAACACATACAAAATCAATATTAGCATCCAAAACAATAGGATAAAATTCGTACATGTACACATGTGCAATACAATTAAACAAATGTAAATAGTTATAAAAGATGAAAGAAACACACAACAAAACATGGCTTTATACAATCAAATACAATATAGAGCACATGCAATAAAATACACTGACAGAACTTAACCTTAACACTCTCACTGACAGATCCTGTAAAAACAAAGCAATCGGACAAGTTAAGATTAAGACTTATTTGTACTAAGAGGGTGAACCAATAATGTGAAAAAACAATAGACAGTTATGATACTATATAGATGGATGGATGGATGGATGGATGTATAGTTCGCGGGTGGATGGGCGGGTGGATGGACGGATGGACGGACAGACAGACAAAGAGACACACGGACGGACGGATGGATGAACGTGTGTGTGTGTGTGTGTGTGTGTGTGTGTGTGTGTGTGTGTGTGAGAGTATATATATATGAGAGAGAGAGAGAGAGAGAGAGAGAGAGAGAGAGAGAGGCTCACATTTGAAATTGAAAATAAAAGCAATGCCATAGTTTCATTAATATTTGCGCATTTGCGAGAACTCTCCCCATCATAGATTACGATTATCATGATTGGTAACAAAATATCATTTAACAGTACGTACAGTACGGGGTAATTATTAGAAATAACTGACACAGAAAAAGTAACCCGGTTGTAACTTTTTTTGTATATGTGTGGGTATGGTGAATCTTCGACTGTACTTGACACAGAACCTGTCACTCAACCGATTTTTGTCTCCGTTAAATGAGTGACGAGAACCAATCCACGTTTTTATCAAACCGAATTCGAGGTGAGTTATAGTACTGAAGGTCATTTTGCACATCACCATTATGAGAGGATGTTGAAGTGGTTGGGAAGGAGGTGTGTGTTGGGTGAGGGGGTGGGAGGGAGTCGAAATGTCTGAGTGGAGGGTATGAAGGGTGGGGTTGTTATGAAGTAGGGTTCAGGCACTGAATAGAATAGAACCAACGTTTCTCGGCGTGTCGTAAGAGGCGACCAACAGGGATGATATCAGCACGACCTCATTGGGCGAAAGTTTTCTACACAGAACATGTAAGCAAGTTACCGGCCAGGACGGAGGACCCTCACGTTACTATAGGTTCAACGACCACGTGCTCAAGGCCAAGGCGAGCCACACTGTACTCGTGGATTTCGGGTGTGGCCAACAGCCTGGAGAGGATTAGGCCCCACCAGGTGTTGTTCCCAAAAAGGGCAACCTTCAGGAGTGTAAAAATTACTGCACCATCAGCCTCATCAGCTATCCCAGCAAGGTCCTCCTGAAAATAATACTCAACAGGTTGAAATTCCAAGCTGAACAAATCATAGTTGGAGAACAAGAAGGATTCAGGGCAGGGCGAAATACAATTTCAGGATAATCTGCGAGAAATACTTACAGCACCAACAACATCTATTTCATTTGTTTGTAGACTTCAAGAAAGGCATGGGCAACCTTGAGAGTGTACAGCATCAGTCCTAACATTATTGAAGTCATCAAAAGCCTGTATGACAAGGCTACCAGTGCAGTTTTTCAGAACAGCGCCATCGGGAACTGGTTCAGAACAACAATCGGCGTGTGTTAAGGATGCCTATTTTCTCCAAAACTCTTCAACATGTTCCTAAAGCGTCAGATGCCCTTGCAGATCACGAACGCACAGTCAGCTTAGGGGGTAGAGCAATCTCCAACCTCCGTTTCGCGGATTACATTGATGGATTAGCTGGAGAGGAACAGGAACTTGAACAGCTGATACAGAGACTTGACACCACATCTAAAGTCCAAGTCCAAACCCTCAACACAGTGCATAGCGTCAAATATTTAGGAGCTATTGTATCAGACAATGGGTCCCGACAAGAAGTCATCTCCATGATCGCACAAACAACTGCTACCCTGACAAGAGTGAAGCTCATTTGGAAAGACAGGACCATCAGTCTACACTCCAAGGCAATGCTGCTGCACTCCCTTGTCATCTCCATCTCCTATACGCATGCGAAACATGAACCCTCACATCAGATCTACAACGAAGAATATAAAGCATGGAGATGAGGGGCTACAGAAGACTTCTTTGCATTTCCTATACCCAGCACATCACCAACGACGAAGTCCGACAGACCATCACACAAGCCATTGGACAACACGATGACATACTCACAGTAGTGAAGAAACGGAAAGTCCTCTCCATGATCGCACAAACAACTGCTGCCCCGCCCATTTAGAAAGACAGGACGATCAGTCAACATTCCAAGGTAAGGCGGCTGCGTTTTCCTGTCATCTCCATCTTCCTATACGCTTGCGAAACATGGGCCCTCAAAGCAGATCTACAACGAAGAATACAAAGCAATGAGATGAGGTGCTAAAGAAGACTTCTGGGCATTTCCTATATCCAGCACATCACCAACGACGAAGTCCGACAGACTATCACACAAGCCATTGGACAACACGATGACACGCTCACATTGGTGAAGAAACGGAAACTCCGATGGTAGGGCCACGTCACAGGGCATCAGGCCTTGCAAAGACCATCCTGCAAGGCATGGTGCAAGGAGCCAGAAGAAGAAGGGTGAAAGAAAATGAGGTGGAAGGACAAAATTGGAGAATGAACTGGCTTGACACTGAGCGAAGCCAGGAGGCTTGCTGAGGACAGATAAAGAGGGAGTACGCTGGTTAAACGATCATCTGTGGTTCCCCAACGATTTTCGAGTAACGGGATAATAGAGGATAGGGATAGGGTAGGAGGGGGCTGAAAAGTGGGGATGTTATGAAGTAGGATAGGAGGGGTCAGAGGGGTGGGGTTGATGTGGCGTGGAATGTGGTATGTGTTTGGTAGTGGTGATGGGTCACACAGGCGGCGGAAGCGGGGGGGGGGGGGGGCAAGGGGGGCACTGGCCCCCTCCAGAAAAATATTGGGTGGGCAAACCTATACATTTGCCCCCCCAATATTCAGCCCCTCAAAAAACATTATTTGGAGGTTCAAACCAATATTTTCCCCCTTTCTCTGGACTGATGCAAGTTAACAATATCTGTGCTGAGACCATTTTCAAAGCACTGAAGGATTGCTGGATCAGACTTGACTTGCCAGTGCAAAACTGTAGGGGCCAGACCTACGACGGGGCGAGTAATTTTCAGGGTCATGTGTTAGGAGTTGCAAAAAGATTCAAAGATGAGATCCTTGCTGTGACTGAAGAGTTGGCGACAGTTCTTGAAAGAAAACAAACGACTTGTGATGACGCAGTAAACGCTACTGACATTTGTCTGAGAACACTGGAAAGCATGCGGCATGAAGATTGTTATGAGACATTTTTTGCTGACATCACAACGAAAGCTGCAAATTTGTGTGATGAGCCCTGCGTTCCTACACAGAAGCAGCCTCCACGAAGACTGGACGATGGCTCACAGGGTCACAGCTACTCTTGTCCATCTGCTTACTACAGACAGCAATACTGTGAGGCCATTGACAACATCAAAGAACATTTAAAGAGCCGGTTTGATCGAATAGCTCTCGACTTACCAAGGAAAATTTAAGTTCTTCTAAGTGATGGAGCAGCAGGGAAGAGACCAAACATTCCTCAAGAAATCAAAGATGCATATTCCGCTGACATCGACTTGGACAGACTCAAAACTCAGCAAGAATCCTCCCACATGCACTGGGTGACACCAGGAGGCGGCTAACTCTAGGATCACCATCTTCCAAGCACTGCCGGATGAACTGAAAGCTTCTGACACTGTGCGACGGATGCTGTTTGAAGTGGATAAACTTCTCAGACTGTACTTCACCATCCCAACCACAACTGCAACGGCTGAACGCAGTTTTTCAGCCCTAAAGCGGGTAAAAACATACCTTCGGGCAACGATGACGCAGGAGCGTCTAAATAAATGTCTTCTAATGCATGTGTTCAAAGACAAAGTAGATCAACTGGACCTAGCGCAAACTGCTTACGAATTTATCAATACAAATTAACGCCGTCAGGCATACTTTGAAAAAATAACGGTGTAATTTCCCATGCCAAATGACATGCATGACTGCTGTTTTTGTTACTGTGATGGATCAACATTGCCAGGTCAGTTTCTCTCCCTTTCTCTCTACCCTCCCCTCTCTCTCTCTCTCTCTCTCTCTCTCTCTCTCTCTCTACCCCCCCCTCTCTCTCTCTCTCTCTCTCTCTCTCTTATATGCACAGTTGTAGAAATATATGATATATCTTATTTTTCTCTCTCACATAGTGTCTATGAAAATAGTTCAAATTATTTGGAGTAAATGTCCAGGGCTGGACCCAGAGGGGGGGGGGGGGATACCTGGGTTCTGGACCCCCCCCCCCCTCCAAATAAAAAAAATTGAATTTTTTTTAATGCAAAGAGTTTCAATTGTTTTAATTGTTTTTAAAACATTGCAGTTTTGAGTCACTTTTGGTCCAACGTACAAAGAGTTATTTATAGTCAATTCAACGGAAATCCATTTCAAGGGATCCGTTGAAACGTCCAAAGCGTTTTCCCGTTGAAACGACCAAGTAACCCAACCCCTAAGCCTAAATTAGTAAATGCAGCCATATTTTCTTGTTCTGGCCGCAAGCCTCTTCCAGCACCTTCACCTTGATACTGCCCTAATCTACCAAAAACGACTTTTTAGAAATATTAATTAAGATGTTAAGTTGATAATTATGACAATTCGTTGTAACGAACATCCATTGAAACGACCATCGCTGAATCGTCCAAAAACATCGTTGAAATGGAAACCCTTGACAGTGAAGCTGCAGAAAAGGACAAAAGATGTTGTCGATGCCTACTGGGAAATCAAAGAGGTCAGTAACTGCATGTCTTCTATTAGAAGAGATGTCGACACAGCGTTCGTTGCCTGGTTTGGTGAAGTCAGCAAAATGGCAAATGCTTTGACAACTGGTGTTATTGTTCCTCGTCAAGCATCCCGACAGACTCTCCGTGACCTTCATTCCTTTCTTGGAACACCTGTCAACCGAATTGGACTCGAGGTTCAAAAATGCTGGCCTAGCAGTTGATGGTCTCTGTCTGGTGCCAAGCACTTTAATAGACAACCAGGATGGTTTCATGCAGGTTCCAGAAGGGGTGAAGACACTGGCAATGTTGTGGGAGTCTGACCTACCAGACAACGCTACCCTTGATGCAGAATACCAACGGTGGGTTTGCAAATGGCGAAGTGCTGCTGAGAATGCGGCAGCTATCATCCCATCCACGGCATCAGAAGCACTGAAACGTTGTGACAGGGATTTTTATCCCAACCTGTTCATCATGCTAAAGAACCTTTGCACCCTGCCTGTCACTACTGCCGAGTGTGAGCGTTCAAACAGTCAGTTGCGCAACCTGAAAAACTACCTGCGCTCTACAATGGGGCAACAGAGACTCAATGGACTTGCTTTACTGAAAGTGCACAGGGATGTTGATATTGACATCAAAGAGGCAGTGAACTGTTTTGCCAGAAGATACAATTCACAAATGGTACTAATGCCTAGTGCAGCAAGACTGAATTAAATGAAAGCAGGGCGGTGATGTTCATAAACTACAAGGTAAAGCTTTATACCGTTAACGATCAACAAAAAGTAGTGAATAATAATAGTATACAAAACATCTTTGCTGATAAATAAATGTTTGTGTGTGTATGGTTGTTTTTTAAGGGAGGGGCAGAGGATAATTTTTGTACCCCAGAGTTTGTCAGTTCAATTGTTCAAAAAGCTCAAAGTCCCAGACCAATGTCACAGATGGCTTTTTCAAGGTTCAGATAGCACCAGATTGCACCATTTTGCATCCTTGAAAAAAAAAAAAATTCCAGGGGAGCATGCCCCCGGACCCCCCTAGAAAGCTCGGCGCTTCGCGCCTTCGCTGAATCTGTAACCTCCCCCTCGACTTTTCCAAGGTCCGGTCCTGATGTCAGTGAATAAAATGTGTGTGTGCCCCCCCAATGCTGAGCAGCTTCCGCCGCCTGTGTGGGAGGTTAAGGGGAGCGTTGAGGGATGGGTCTGGGGTGTTAGAAGAAATAACAGTTTGGGTGGAAAACTGGCCTGCTATCGGTTCATTTCAAGCTGAGGCAAATATTATGTAATATAGCGACTAGCACCTGCCAAGAGAAGCTTTTCATTGGGTAGTGACTCTTTCCCCACCTCTACCTCCCCCTAATCCTCACCTTCCCCATTCCACCCTCATTCACCACCTCACTTTCAAATTGTATTCCCTTCTTGATCGAATGAGAAGAAGAAGAACAGATAGAAGAAGTAAGAGACGATGGCTAATAGAAGTATGAACCCTGAAGAAATAATAATAATAATAATAATAATAATAATAATAATAATAATAATAATAATAATAATAATAATAATAATAATAATAATAATAATAATACATTTTATAATTCGCAAATTCAAACATTGCTCTAAGCGCTCAAACGCATTCACATACGCTCGCGTGCGCAAGTTTAAAGATGAAAAAAAAGCTACAAAATACGTTAAGTCACAGGCGCCCGTATCGGGATGAGAGAGAGAGAGAGAGAGAGAGAGAGAGAGAGAGAGAGAGAGAGAGAGAGAGAGAGAGAGAGAGAGAGACAGAGAGACAGAGAGAGACAGAGAGACAGAGAGAGGGAGAGAGAGACAGAGAAAAGGACAAAGATAGACAGAGAAAAAGACAAAGAGAGGAACAGAGAAAGAGACTTCAGAACTTAAATTTAAAAGGTTAACATTTTAGGCATGAGCCTATTCTTACAATCAGACCTTTTGTAATAAGATAACATCAAAATTTACTATATTAAAAAAACAACAACACAAAAACCACGTGTATTAAACAAATACAAAAAAAAAAAAAAAGCACAACCACCATTAGTGCTACAACTATTTATACCACCACTACTACTACAATAAACGGCTAGAAACATTAAAAGCAAATCTCATTAGGAGACAATAACAATGAAACAATCTTAAGAGGTTCAATTAGTTAAAAGCAAATTACACAACAACAAAAGTTTTACAAATTTGGAAACAAATTAATCAATATGAAGCAATACATTTGATTTTTACATGCATATTTATAATATACATTATAACATGAATTTTACATTTACAATTATAATACAGTTTATATTAACAATATATTAAAAAAAACACTTAATATATACGTTATGAAAATTAAGGCTGTGACATAATTACCAACTTAGCATTAATAATATTGGTTTTATTTTATCTGATTGAATAAATGGTAGCGTAATTTTGTTTTGAAACCGCCAACTGTTGTCTGTTGTTGGATTTGTGTTGGGAGGTTCCACATTGAAGGTCCAGAAAAGGAAAAGCTGGATTTAAATGTATCAGTGTGTGGTAAAGGAAATAAATACCTTTTAGATCTGATGGCTGCAGAGAGAAGGACCTTTAGGTATTCAGGTGATTGATTTGTGTGAACTTGGTACATAAGCATTGCTTTGTTGTAAATAAATTGCTTATCCAAAGGTAATATTTGCAAAGTTTTCATTTTTTGTACAGTAGTCAAAGTTGGGTCAATGTGAATAAGCTTAATTGCTGGTCTGTGAAGAGAGTTCAAACTTTTTAAAGTGTTATTACTCGCCATACACCAGATCGATGATGCATAATTTATATGAGACAAACAATGTGCGTAGAAAAAATATTTTTCTAGCTTCAAGTCCAACATATTGCTTTAGTTGATTAAGTAGAAACAAATTTCTAGATAAAGTTTTGCTCACCTTATTTACATGGCAGTGCCAGTTTAATTCGTCATCAATAGCTACACCAAGTAGTTTATGTTCACGGACTTGAGTAATTGGTTTAGAATCAATGTCAAGGTTTAAGTTAAGAGGCTGTATTTGAAAGAGACAAAGAGAGAGAGAGACAACGAGATAGACAGAGAGAGAGACAGAGAGAGAGACAGAGAGAGAGACATAGAGAGAGACAGAGAGAGAGACAGAGAGAGAGAGACGTAGAGAGACAGACAGAGAGACAGAGGGGGAGAGAGACTCTCTGTATAGAGCTGCATCTCTTTCATTATTATGTGCGTGCTCGAAAAGAAGAACTTCAGGTCTACACCTATGGCGTACGAACAGGGTCAAACGCGCGATAAAAAGTATCGATATTATTCTCATAAGGATCCATCCGTTTAGGAAAGTATCGCTACTTTTCTCAAAAGGATCGCACATTTTTTCAAATTTAACGCCAATTGCGTAAGTATCGATGCTTTCTGAAAAGTTACATCGATACTTTTTTTTTAAAAGTATCGATACTTTGCATCGATACTTTACCTCGAGCAGTTTCATCGCGCAGTTCCGAAGTTTACCGAGGCGAAACACACTGTTTCTGCAAAACTGAAATCGGTCAAGCTACTGAAATAATAGACTATACATAATTATGCAAACAACTCGCCGTTCAACCATACCTAACCCTGCAACAGGTCTCTCTTCAAGTTCTCTCATTCGATCGTCGATAATTTCAATCGGGAAGCCTCAAGTAACGCAAAACGAAAGGAAAGCAAGCAGATTGGCGCGATTTGCCTGTTTTATGTTCCGCTTTAGTTCCGATCAAACTTTTGGAAAATTTGCATACTGTGTATTCGGAAGAACTCGGAAATGCGCGATGAAAAGGATCGATCCTTTCGTAACGGAGCGATGCAAAGTAGCGATACTTTTCAAAAAGTATCGATGCAAAGCATCGAAACTTTTCATCGCGCGTTTGACCCTGTTCGTACGCCATATACACCCACCACTAGCGATATGGCAGACGAGGATAGGGACGTAAATCAACCCTAAACCACCAAAACAACCATACTGCTAAGAGAGTCAAACATTCCTTGTCCACCGCGGGAATAGAACCAGCGTCATAGGTGTGCCAGGCGAAGAAGATCATAGCAAATAAACTCGTCAGCAGTCAGCATAACTGAGCCCTATGAGGCATACACACATCAATATTGGGCCTAGCCTTAGCATGCTCAGCTACGCAAACAGTGTTTCCTGGGCGTGCAATAGTGGTCGCAAACTGAGTTGTCCTCTTGTTTCAGGAGCTTCCGGTTAAAACTTGATGGCCTTGTTGTCTTATCTCTAGAGCCATTAGCTTGTCATAACTAGCCAACTGTTGGACATTAGAGCTGCGTGAGGGAGGCGGCTGTTGTCGTAAATAAAAGCAGCTATCACCGGAAAGCCAGGTTCTGGCGAGTTCAGCATCAACGGTTTAGCATCACTAGCGTAGATAAGAACTGATAAAAGTCCAACCCAAATCCTGTTCTGTTCTCAGTTCATGCTGATGTATTCTCTTTTAAAAAAAATAGTTCTTAATGCCGATAATTTAGTTAAGATAAGAATTAAGAAGAGGAAAAAGACACGAAAGTTTGTTTTTTTCTATTTTAAAGTTTTCAGATCGAGATCGAATGAGAAATCGTAAACCTAATAATGTATCCAGGGAAGCAACCTATTTCTCTCACAATGTACGATTTGTCAGAAGATTCTGAGGTTGTCTCCCTTTCAGATTTTATCATTTACTTCCTTCAATCTTTCGTCCTTTCTTTTCCAAATTTTCCTGCGGTTAAAACAGGGTAAATTTTAATCAGAAGGATTTGTATTTCGCGATAACTTTTTATAGTATAGTTTGCAATCCCCACAATATAGATGTATAGCCATATCCTCCTATTCTATCCTATTCCGTAACTCAAAGGTCGTTAGGGCACCACGGATGATCGTTTAACCAGCGTACTCCGTCTTTCTCTGTTCTCAGCAACCCTTCGATCAGTTTTACACCAGTCCATTCTCAAATGTTGTCCTCCCATCTCTGTTTTTCTGTCTCCCTCTTCTTCTGCCTCCTTGCACCGTGCCTTGCCGGATGGTTTTTGCAATGCCTGATGTCTGGTCACGTGACCCTACTATCGGAGTTTCCGTTTCTTCACCAATGTGAGCATGTCATCATGTTGTCCAATGGCTTGTGTGATGGTCTGTCGGACTTCGTTGTTGGTGATGTGCTGGGTATAGCAAATGCCCAGAAGTCTTCTGTAGCACCTCATCTCCATGCTTTGTATTCTTCGTTGTAGACCTGCTTTAAGGGTCCATGTTTTGCAAGCGTATAGGAAGATGGAGATGACAGGAAAACGCAGCAGTCTTACCTTGGAATGTAGACTGATGGTCATGTCTTTCCAAATGGGCAGGGCAGCAGTTGTTTGTGCGATCATGGAGAGGACTTCCTGTCGGGACCCACTGTCTAATTCAATGTCTCCTAGATATTTGAAGCTATGCACTGAGTTGAGGGATTGGCCTTGGACTTTGAAGTTCATGTTGATGCCTTTGGTGTTGTTGGTCATCATTTTGGTCTTCTCTGCACATTTCCATTTCAAAGACTCTGGAGGTGGTTTCAAGCCTTTGTACAAGCTGTTCAAGTTCTTGTTCCTCTCCAGCCAATCCATCAATGTCATCCGCAAAACGAAGGTTGGAGATTTCTCTACCTCCTATGCTGACTGTGCCTTCGTGATCTGCAAGAGCATCTGACATGATGCGCTCTAGGAAGATGTTGAAGAGTGCTGGAGAGAGAAGGCATCCTTGACGCACACCGATTGTTGTTCTGAACCAGTTTCGGATGGCGCTATTGTGGAGGACTGAACTGGTAGCTTTGTCATCCAGGCTTTTGATGACTTTAATAATTTTAGGGCTGACGCTTTCTTGAAGTCTACAAACATATGATGTAGATGCTGTTGGTGGTGTAGGGATTTCTCGCAGATTATTCTGAGGTTGCAAATCTGTTCAGTGGTACTTCGCCCTGCCCTGAATCCTGCTTGTTCTTCAGTATAGCCATAAGCCTAGATCATATTCTTCTCCTACTATCCCGAATGTATTGACTGCGTTGACGTTGATGGACTGGCCTTGGACTTTGTCCGCGTTAATGCCATTGGTATTGTTGGTCGTCATTTGTATTTTCTCTGCGCCTATTTTCACTCCAAAGACTCTGGAGGTGGTGTTAAACTTCTGTACCAGCTGTTCAAGTTCTTGTTCCTCTCCAGCCAATCCATCAATGTCATCCGCAAAACGAGGTTAGAGATTGCTTTACCCCCTATTCTGACTGTGCAAGGGCATCTGACATGATGCGCTCAAGAAAGATGTTGAGTGTCGGCGAGAGCAGGCATCCTTGATCGAACGCCGATGATTGTTCTGAACCAGTTCCCGATGCCTCTTTTGAAGACGACTGCACTGGTAGCATTGTCATACAAGGTTTTGGTGACTTTAATATTGTTAGGGCTGATGTTGTACACTCTCATGGTTGCCCACAAAGCTGCATGCCAGACTCAGTCAAACGCTTTCTTAAAGTCTACAAACACATGATATAGATGTTGTTGGTGCTTTGGGCATTTCTCTCGCAGATTAGTCTGTAAAAATCTGCTCTGTGGTACTTCGCCTTGCCCTGAATTCTGCTTGTTCTTCAGTTATGATTTGTTTAGCTTAGGTTTCCAACCTGTTGAGTATTATTCATTCTCTCTCTCTCTCTCTCTCTCTCTCTCTCTCTCTCTCTCTCTCTCTCTCTCTCTCTCTCTCTCACTCTCTCTCTCACACACTAGGATGCAACAGGTGCTATTATTTGAAAGAAGGTAAACAGCTCCACAATGCACACGTCGACACAATGCGTTACAGGCACTGACGTGAAGCGTCTGGAAAGTCCATGAATCTTTGAGAGCCTTGATTAACGGCGATCGCAACAATAGGACGAATTACCGACAGCAGCGAGAACCACTCGATCTTTTCACAGAGCTTTTTTCTTTCCACGCAGCTCCCCTTTCACCACCCTTCCCCACACCAACGCCTTCCCTTCTTTTTCATTCCTCCCTAAACCTTCAATATTAGAGGTGTTCGGAGGTGAGAATGTTAAGCAACTCCGGAATATCGGTTCCAGTATTCACTTCAAACCTCTAAATTCATCTTTCCCACTCCAGTTATTCTCCCAAATGTAACAGTTTAAAGTTAAGCCGCTTCCATCTTAGTAAGGCTTTAGAGTGTCAAGATACTCTTGAATATACGAGGTCCCGTATTATTCTTTTTCAAACACTCCATCTTTCTTGTAGACCACATACAATCTCTGTCAGAGTCTGTGTAGGAGAGTACAAAACGATGTCCACCACCACCATCACCGCCTTCATCACCATAACCGCCTTCATCATCATCATCATCATCATCATCATCATCATCATCATCATCATCATCATCATCATCATCATCATCATCATCATCATCATCATCATCATCATCATCATCATCATCATCATATCAGCAGCAGCAGCAGCAGCAGCTCGACCACCCCCAGAACCAGCATTACCACAACCACCCTCACCGTCCACCTTCCTCGCCCCTACCATCATCATCATCGCCATTACCATCCCAACCATCTTCATGTGACCACCCTCCTCTTCCCACCCCACCCTCTTCCTTATTTAAGTACCACAGTGTTTGGGAAAGCCTGGGGATCGGGTGAGGGGAGAGATGGGGGTAGTGGTGGAGAGCATACAGCGGTAATAATAATAATAATAATAATAATAATAATAATAATAATAATTATTATTATTATTATTATTATTATTATTATTATTATTATTATTATTATTATTATTATTATTATTATTAGAGGAGAACTTATAACGCGCATGTATCTCACCTCAAATCGACTCAAAGTGCATTCATTCACATTCTTTCGCATTAACAAATCAAGCACAATGAAATACACTTGCGCATTTATCACATGAAGATGACAAGGCAATACATACAGACACGGCACTCAAAAATGTCAATTAATAATTATGTACATGGCCATTTACAACTTCTCTGATTTAAGCTTGCGGCTGAGGTGGGTTGGGGGGGGGGAGAAGAGAGAAGGTGGTGTAGTCTGAGGATTATTTAGGGAAAAGAAAAGTCTTTGAGGCCAGATTTAAATGCTTCTAAAGACTGTTGTTGACGGAGAGGGAGAGATAGGGATTTCAAGTTGGCGGGTTTTGAAAAGAAAATGAGCGTCGGCCTGCAGTTTTAAGTTTTGTATGAGGTATGTTGAGTTTGAGGTTGCCGTTTGAGGAGCGGAGTGGTCGGAAAGGTTGACAGAGTGAGAGGAAATCAGAGAGATAGGAAGGGGCAAGCTTATTGAGCCATTTGTATGTGAGAGTTTTGAGCTTGTATTTGATCCTAAGTGAGACGAGTAGCCAGTGAAGTTGTTGCAATAGAGGGGTGATGTGGTCTTTCTTTTTGTTTTCTTGAGACGAGCAGCGCTGTTTTGAATAGATAGAAGATGCGGGAAGTCCAGCAAATAAGAGTAAATAGTCAAGACGAGGGAGAATGGTAGAAGTTACAAGTTTGGCTGTCGCGTCTTCGGTGAGGTACTTGCGTGCAGTGGCAATGCGGCGGAGCTGAAAGTAGCAGGTGCGAGAGACAGAAGAGGGTGTTGTCTAGAGTGACTACAAGATTTTTGACAGTAGAAGACATACAGGCGAGTCGGAGAGTTCAAGAGAGTCAGAGGTGGCTTTTGAGAGCTTTGTTTTGGTCCCTATCAGAATGGCTTCGGTTTTGTTGCTGTTGAGTTGAAGTTTGTTCTGTCGTCCAATTCTGTATGTCGGTGATGGTATTATAGAGAGTGGGTAGGGCATTGTCAGACTGATCAGGAGTGGAGCTGTTTTGAATTTGAGTCCTCAGCAAAAGAATGATGGAGAATGTGGTGTCGGTCTAAGACGTTGTCAAGAGGTTGAGTGTAGAGAGTGAACAGTACAGGCCCAAGCACGGACCCCTGGGAGACTTCGCACTCATGCCTGATGGGGTCGGATTTCAGTTTGTCAATGGAAACAGTCTGGTAGCGGTTAATGAGATAAGAATAGAACCAAGAAAGAGCTGTGCTGAGGATGCCAAAAGTATGCTGAAGACGTTGAAGAAGGATGTGGTGATCGACCGTATCGAAGGCCGCTGAGAGATCAAGAAGAGCAAGGGCAGAGATTTCACCTTGATAAATGGCAGTAAGAAGATCGTTAGTTATTTTGAGAAGAGCAGTTTCGCTATTGCCTGCTCCGTCAATCAGTGTTGACCCATGGGATACGCGCAGTGATATTTAACGTGCAGCTTGGTAGCTTGGCAGCTTGGTAGCTTGGTCAGTCTAGCCTTCCAATATGGCCTCGGTCCATGGAGGACTTTTATACTGTTCTTTATTTCGACCACACTCAGTATAAGCTTACCTTTCGTATTCTTTCAACTATTTTCGACTACTACTACTACTGGATGCTATACGCGCCTTATTCTTAAATCAGACTCAAAACGCGGCAATCTGCAACCAACATAAACGCTCACATACTACAGATACTCCTATATACACAACAAACACACGTTCATCACTCGAACATGTAGTGTAAAGAAATGTCCTATTACAAGACGGAAATGACATCGAATTTTAGTTTTGAAATCTTAGATAGACTGCATCCAATACTATTTCATCCATTAGGCATACTATTACTATTGCTGCTGCTACTGCTACTATTGTCATCAGTGAAGACCAGATAGAGACAGGATTAAGGTGGAAGGAATTGTGAATATTAGTTCTTTTGGTGATTCTACAGCGTGTAAGTTTTATAAGACATTCTATAATTAAGCTGTACTAAATTTAACCATTTTTAAGAAACCTCTCTTGAGCAACCTAAATATGAAATAAAAGCTTTCCTACATTTTCCAAAGTTGACCTTGTTAGAAGAAAAAGAAGAAGAAGAAGAAGAGGAAGAAGAAGAGGAAGAAGAAGAAGAAGAAGAAGAAGAAGAAGAAGAAGAAGAAGAAGAAGAAGAAGAAGAAGAAGAAGAAGAAGAGGAAGAAGAAGAGGAAGAAGAAGAAGAAGAAGAGGAAGAAGAAGAGGAAGAAGAAGAGGAAGAAGAAGAAGAAGAAGAGGAAGAAGAAGAGGAAGAAGAAGAAGAAGAAGAGGAAGAAGAAGAGGAAGAAGAAGAGGAAGAAGAAGAGGAAGAAGAAGAGGAAGAAGAAGAGGAAGAAGAAGAGGAAGAAGGAAGAGGAGGAGGAGGACTCCCATGGATTAAGAAGA
Source organism: Oncomelania hupensis (assembly GCA_036898135.1). Classification (NCBI taxonomy): domain Eukaryota; kingdom Metazoa; phylum Mollusca; class Gastropoda; order Littorinimorpha; family Pomatiopsidae; genus Oncomelania; species Oncomelania hupensis. The sequence continues at coordinate 41,228,824 of CM072514.1, read as the reverse complement.
ATGAAAAGAAGGATGAGGAGTGTGAGATCGAGAAGAAGAAGAAGAAAAAGAAGGATGAGTCGAAGAAGAAGAATGAAAACAAGAAGAAGAAGAAGAATGAAAACAAGAAGAAGAAGAAGAAGAAGAAGAAAGAAAGAAAGAAAGAAAGAAAGAAAGAAAGAAAGAAAAATCTTTTGGGCAACCCATATTTGAAAAGCTTTCTCTAAAATTGTCGAAAGTTCATATTGTTAAAAGTAGATGAGGGCAAAGAAATATTTCCTTTTAATGGCTGTTGTGCTTGCTAAAATAGATTTCTCCTAGCATTCGGACCCCTGGAACGTTAAAATGTGGTAATGGCCCAGGGGTGGGGTTTAGCACTGCCCCTTCCTTTCCCCGCACTCGCACACTTTCTCCTTTCGTCTCATCTTTTCTCTCCATCCCGTCACTGTGTACACGTTTCTATGTCTCTTTGCACTAAGACTTGTCTGTTTCTCCTCCCCAGCCGCTAGCGTTAAATGTATATTGGCTTAATAATACTATGCGCGCCTTAGTCCTAACTCAGACTCAAAGCGAATCGATCTGTAACAATAAGCATTCACGCTCAGGTGTCACACACACTCTTGCATACGCAACTAAACATACGTTTATCACCATAACGTTTGGTGTAAAAGCAAGAGATATCGCTACTACATGTAGTTGACAGAAAAGTAAAAAGGTTTTAAAAATTAAAAAAGAAGGAAAAAGACTCCTCCAATACCATTATTGATAGGAATGAGGGAACTGAAAGATCGAGCCACACAAGTTGGCTCCAATGCAGTGCTGGAACCCGCACGACCTTCAGCATGGCAAACTAGCGTTTTACCAACTGCGCATCCAGCCATTCTATAGGTCAATGTAATTGAATGCACCAGTTCGTTTACCTGATTTACAAGATACAAGATCATTTATTGTCCTCATTTACAGAATTTAGACTGTGCATAAGAGATTGCTAAGTTCTAAGATTTGTGTTTTTTTTCAAACAGCCAGGTATAGGAAGCTCACATGGGGGGCAGGAGAGCATGGGTTCGTGTATTTTGGTGACAGATCGATTTTATTCGTTATTCGTAGGAGTCGACTTTCGGTAGTCCCTGTATATACTGAGGTACGATAGAGCTTTGTATTTGAAAACTGATTCAGATACAGCTGAATCAAATCCCCTCTCAACCTTCTTCCCTTGAGTGTTAGCAAATAAAATGTAAATGTTCCAGCCTTTCTTTGCATGTCTAGTTCATTCATTATAGAGCTGTTGGAACATACATAGACAGGACCATCAGTCTATATTCCAAGGTAAGGCTGCTGCGCTCCCTTGTCATCTCCATCTTCCTATACGCTTGCGAAACATGGACCCTCACAGCAGATCTACAACGAAAAATACAAAGCATGGAGATGAGGTGCTACAGAAGACTTCTGGGCATTTCCTATACCCAGCACATCACCAACAACGAAGTCCGACAGACCATCACACACTTTCCGTTTCTTCACCACTGTGAGCATGCCATCGTGTTGTCCAATGGCTTGACCATTGGACAACACGATGGCATGCTCACAGTGGTGAAGAAACGGAAAGTCCGATGGTGTGGCCACGTCAGCAGAGCCTCAGGCCTTGCAAAGACTATTCTGCAAGGCACAGTGCAAGGAGGTAGAAGAAGAGGGAGCCCGAAGAATATGTGGGAGGACAACATTCGAGAATGGACTGGCTTGACACTGAGCGAAGCCATGAGGGTTGCTGAGGACAGAGACAGATGGAGTACGCTGGTTAAACGATCATCTGTGATGCCCCAACAACCTTCGAGTTTCGGGATAGGATATCACCCATATATATTTTTATGTTATCAATTTTATATAGCGCTTTTCCAGCTCAAGAGCTGCTCAAGGCACTGGCCAATAAGGATCTAACTCAAGCCGCCCGAGGCGCCTACTCTGACGCCCAGACGACTGAGCACAATCCTGCGCGACCCGGGATGGGGAGAAGGAACCTAGTGCTTGCTGGGTTTGCATGTGTAGCAGGCACTGAGCCGTTTATTACTTGAGCTATGGACATCATATTCGTGGGGACACGGAGCCGTCAGACATGGCCCCAAGATCCGCATCAGACTGTTGATCACAAAGATCAGCATTATAAATACGTGACAGTGAACACGAATAAACTATTTGCTGATTGACACTAATACCAGCAGATTAATTAAGCATCCAGGTTACAGCCCCAGCTTCATTCCGGTTGCGGGAAAGAATAAACGAAAAGATAGAGAAGCAGAAATGATGATGATGATGATGATGATGATGATGATGATGATGATGATGGACGGCTTATATAGTGCTGATACTCCCAAGTTATCGTCGCAGCATGCTCAGGGAACGTAGGAGAAAAAAGAATAAGAAAGAAGGCAAAATATTTGTAGAAGGTTAAAAAAAAGAGATTATAAAAGAAAAATAGGAACATTAAAGCACAGGAAGAGAAAAAGAATTAGAAGAAAAAGAATGAGAGAGAGAGAGAGAGTGAGAGAGAGAGATAGAGAGAGATAGAAAGGGACAGCCTACTAGAAAAATAAGAAGAAGAAGCTTGTAGCGGAACAGGAGGAAGAGGAGGGAGCAATAGAAGGAGAGGATGATGATGAAAGCAATATTTTCAAATTCGTTGCGATCTGTCAAAATTTCGTGATAACAGGTTCCACAATTTGACATTGAAAAAAAAAAACACAAAAACACAACATAAACATAACACACTCACACACAGAAACGCAGAAAAAAATTTTAAATTCAATGATAAATAGTTAAAGAGGTAAAAAAAATTGAAAATCCGAAGAGGAAAAAAGACATTGATAGATATAGGGAGAAGGGAGAGAGACAACATGAGAGAGAGAGAGAGAGAGGACCAGAGAGAGAAATCAGGAGAGAAGATAAAGATCTGCCGAAACAATAGAGGGAAATTGAATGAGGAGCAACAAAAGACATCCCACGCGGGGAGGCTGAGGGTTGAAACTACGCGAAGGTTACAAAACAATAGAATACAAATTTCAACACAATACAATACATATAAAATGCCTATAGTGCGAAAATAATACAATCATAGAAGCCCTAACCCACACGCAGACACACCAACACTCCAAGCACAGACCTCACACACAAGGAGCCAGGACACATCATTGATTCAAGAAGAAGAAAGTATAGCAATGCACCCATCAGGAATGGGAGAGCAAATGATGAAGACACACAGTAATTTAAAGCACTAAATTTCCAGAAAGATACTATATATACTGAAACCCCCGGCACTCCGAATTGGCAGTGAATTAGATGCCTACAACAAGACATAGGGGACTGTTCCCTTTATAGGGCAATCTACAGTGACAAGATTGACAACATGAGATGTGTGGTACGTTTACCGTATATAAATTAATTCTTCTTGTTCTTTTTTCGCTTTTCACCCAATCTTTTCATCTTCGTTGTAGTCTATAATTACTACGGCGAATAGAGGTTAAATAAAACAAACAACCAAACAAAACAAACACACATCCAGGGGCGGATTTTGCCATTGTTGAGGGTGTGTGCACTCTTCCCTGAAAACCATTAAAGCGAAGTGGCAAAGCCACAAGCACGAGTGAACTAGGGGTGTCCAGGAGCATGCCCGGAAAAATTTGAAAATAATGGTTAAAATCTGTGCAAGCTGGTGCATTCTGGGCATTAATTTGAGGACTGAAAACAGTATTGTTTTGTGCTAAAAGTCCTCCTTTAGCCCCCTCCCTCCCCCTTCCCACACACACTCCTCTGCAAACTCTGATGATAAAATTTACAATAACAGAACATTTTGCATAAAGGTTTATAAAAAAAAAGACAGGTAAGGTTACTGCAAACAAAGCAAGAAATAGCCTCACATCAGTTTTATTCCAAACTGACTTGATGCATGTACAAAGTAATACCTGTAGATCTAGATCTGATGAATGCAAAAAATTAAAAAAACTAATTTGGAAGTACATGAAACTGTGGTGAGTGAGAATTAGTAGGTTTTTTTTTCTCTGCTTTCTTCTCCTTTTCTCCCTCCTTTTTTATTTTTTAAATTTATTCTTTTTTTATTTTTTTATTTGGCCCTTGACATCATCTTTTTTTTGGGCCATTTTCTTCCTTCCCAGTTTTGTTAATTAAATCCAGAATAGGCTACTTTTCGAAACAATTTTTAATCCAGTAAGCAGCTTGAAGGATACACATAAGCGCTCTCATCTGATGACGACCTACTGAACGGTGTAAACTGCGTATTAAGCGCTTTGGTGCTATTGAACTCGCGACTCCATGCTGAGATTTGTACGAACAAGTCGCGGTAAACTCCACTAGCAAAGACAGAAAATGTGTGCAGCAGGCCTGGGTTCACGCGTCTCTACAGAATATTCAGACCATGATGCTGAGATTTGTAGCACTGAAACCGCGCTAAAATTCCACTAGCAGACAGAAAGATGTTCGCATGAGGTCCTGCAAGCCAGCAGTAGTGGCCCATAGAGCTCTCTCTGTTTAGTCGTCTCTCATAGAATAGATCACGCACGATGCTGAGTTTTGTAGCATTGAAAGCGCCCTAACACCACGCAAGATAAAACTGTCTGCGGCAAGCTCGCACTCCATGCCTGTAACATTCAACCATTCTCGATCTGTATTGTTTTAGGCATTTAGTCGTGTGATTTGGGTGTTTAGCTACAAGCCCAAAGTTGTAGCTCGCGCGTTAGTGTATAATTATGGATTTCTACTGCACATGACGTGGGTAACAGTATTAATAAACCTCCAGTAAATGCGCATGATAATAGTAAGTACATGTGTTTTGTTTCTCTCATGTATTTGTTACTTTGTACCACTTTAAAGTGTAGGGGATCTACATGGAACCTACACTGCTACAATAGGCCTATGACACAGTAGTAGTGTGCGGGCAGAACAGGCCTATAACTAGCTCGTTCGACCGAATAGGCCTACTACATACATGGTTTTGTACCCCAGAATATTACGTAACCAACAGTATTACACGTAGGCATATTTTGTGCTACAGCATGCCTATAATGCTGTCAGGGTAGGTCCCCTTTTCACGCATACATGTAACAGAAGTCATGTAATATGATGTATTGTCGGTAAAGGGTGACATTTGTATCAAAGAATATGGGTACACTACAAAGAAGAATCGTATATTCTATGCGAAACGAATGACGTCAGCGACACCAAGCGGCTGCGTTGCGGAGCAGGTCAAGGGAGGTAAACAGACCACATAGCAACATGTAAATACAGACGATATTGCTCGAATCCCGAACATATTTGTCAACAAAATTACTGTATAATGTGTAGGAAAATGACTCCCTGCAATAATGCTGGTATTTTTGCGTATTTGTTTTTCGTCAACATTGTGATATAGAGCTTACAATTTACATGGAAATGGTGAAAGAAAATAATTCAATTCTATTTTTTTTAATTCATACAATCATGAGGCCTTTTTATGCTATTCAAGTTTGTGCTGTTGGTGACTGAATCATAAAACAAAACTATTGCAGCATGCCAGAGTGCTAAATTGTATTCATAAATTAATATATCCCATCACAAGTATATCAACTTAGTTGATATACTTGTGCTCCCATTGAATAATGATCAGTGGACTAAAGAGCGTTGGTTATCAATTGAACGAAATGGAACTTGTGAAAATTGAACACTGCTGTTACGTTGAAACGTGAACGAAAGTATGTCGGAAGCCTGTACGATAGATCTAATCGTTTCGTTTTGCAAAGTATTCAATAATGGAGTTTATTTACCTTTGATTTGAGTTTGCATTGTTGTTAGGAGAGGCTTTGTATAACGTTGATAATTTGCGTTAGTCGATATTATTTGAGAATCTTCTGGATCTGCGTGTTTACTCTTGATAGAAATTTCCGGATGGATATCGAAGGTCGTGAATGTTCCCGGAAGTAGAGAAAATGTGAATGACGTAAGTCAGTGATGACGATCTTTAGTTCGATTGGTGGCAGTGCGTCATTTCTACCACGTACCAAATCGTTCCAGAAAAGAGAGAGGTTATTTAATCGTGAGCCGAGTCGCTGTTGAAAAAAATTATTTATTCGATGCTCCGTGTGTTGTTGGGAGATTGTTGTAGATAGTAAAGTTGTTGATAGTGATTTGGAAAGTTGCTGTGAAAGTTGTTGAGTTGAATTGAGAATTGTATGCAGTTGTTGATGTGTGCTGAATAAAAGTGGAAAACTTCATACGTGGACTTCGTGACTTGTATGCTGATTGAGCAGGCTGTGTGAATAAACGAATCTGAGTTACACAACTATCAGGAATTCAAGCATCGGGGCTGAATCAGATACTGATAGAAAACACCAACATCAAACAAGAGTGTAACATTTTGGGGGTCAAGCCGCGATTCACGCCATAGCCAAGGGTTCAACTGCGACAACAAGCGAGTCAACGTTACGAGAGGCAGTCATCGAGGGTAGCCGCCAACGAGTTGCGTCGAGAGGGGCCAACATACTGGGACTACATCCGATAGGTTCGGGTTGACTGCAAGGGCGAGTAGTCGCTGAAGAGTTGCTTCGTGAGCGAACAACAGTCGGGACTACGTGGCTGCCGTAAGACTACGTCGAGGGACAGTCTCGGAGCTACATCGCCAGTGTTACAGCGAGCGTCGAGCGGACGTCGCGTCTACTTCAGCACAGGAGCGTGTACATCAACACCAGCGTGGTGCAGCGTCGCATACGACGAGGACAGCGGGGCCTGCGTCAGCGAAAGCGACTAGTGGCAAGCATCAGCGCTACTGCAGAAAGCGTGCTGTTCTAGAACAGTCTAGAAAGGTACAGCACAGTCAAGAACTTTCCAGAAAAAAAAGAACTCTACAGTCAAGAACTTTCTAGAAGAAGAACCTTCCAGAAAAGAACTTTCTAGAAAAGAACTTTCTTGAAAAGAACTTTCCAGAAGCATCAAGATGGCTGACTTCTGGCAGAAAGGGGTTGAACTGAATCTAAAAGGCAAGCAGCTGACGGAGTACGTCAAGTCTCAGGAGAGAATACGAGAAAGAGAATTGGAAGAGAAGCGTCTAGAAAAAGAAATAGAACTAGAACAGAAGCGTCTAGAAATTGAACAGCAGCGGCAAGAAAAAGAAGAGCAACGACGTCGTGAAGAAAGAGAAATAGAGGAGCAGCGACGTCGTGAAGACAGAGAATTTGAACTGAAGCGTCTGGAAATTGAACAGCAGCAGCAAGAAAGAGATCGTCAGTACCAGCTAGAGTTGGCGCGTATCCAGAACAATCAGCATGCGCCACAAGTCACCAACGACCATACGGCTCCAAAATTGCCAGCTTTCGTCGACGGGAAGGACCAGATCGACAGCTATCTGGCGAGATTCGAAAGGTTCGCCGAAAGCTCCAATTGGCAACCTCGAGACTGGGCGATTCGACTGAGTGCACTTCTGACGGGCAAGCTCTCGAAGTTTACACCAGACTGTCGAACGATGACGCCAAAAAACTACGACGTCTTGAAAGAGGCCCTGTTGCAGTGCTACAACTTTACAGAGAAGGGCTACCGTAAACGCTTCCGTGAATGCCGGCCTAAGTCAGACGAGACGCCAAAGCAGTTTGTGGAGCGCCTGTCGTCATATCTACACAAGTGGGTGGAGTTATCAGGCGAAATGAAGTCTTACGACAGTCTCCATGACCTGATTGTGAAAGAACAATTTCTCAATGCCTGTCACAAGGACCTAGCGACCCACTTAGAAGAACAAAAGCTGCAGACGCTTAAAGATGTGACTGAGGCTGCTGAAAGATATCTCATCGCTCATGGGAAAACCCTGGGGCCACCCAGCGCGACGAAACATTTTCAGAAGACTGGAAACCATGTGAACCAGGTCCAAGGGAGCCAGACGAGCCAGAGACAGTCGGACTCCACGCCTCCTCCCAGGGAAGGGCATTCAAGAGGCTGTTTCACCTGCAACGCTACAGACCACAGGGCGGCTAATTGTCCTCAAAACAAAAGTAGCGGACAGCGGGGCAGTACGGACAATGCAGCGGCGGGCAACCGACAGAGACGTTTCTCCAATCAACGGCAAACCAGTAGATCTGACCATCAAGTGTGCGGCGGGAGCGTCATTCTTCCGAGTGAGACCGAGCGCACAGCTACCCCTGCGGACGTGCAAGAGTGCCTGACTGATGGCCAACTCCTCCTTGCCAACGGGAAATCCATCCCCGTCGTCGCCAGCGCAGCTGTGACCGTACAGAACATGCCTGTTTCAAAGGGACGCGTCGGAAATCATGAAGTGACTGTTTTAAGAGACTCTGGCTGCAGTGGGGTCATCGTCAGAGAAGACCTAATCGCTAAAGAACAGTTCACTGGCGATTCAAAATGGACACTTATGGCCGACAGCAAATGTGTGAGAGCGCCAGTTGCGAAGATTCATGTCAACACCCCTTTCTACATAGGCGAAGTCGAAGCGGTTTGCCTGAAGAAGCCGCTGTATGATTTGATGATCGGGAATATCGACGGCGCGAGACGACCCGACGACCCCGATCCAGAGTGGAGTCCTGCCTCAACCCAACGCGTCGAAGTGGTGGAGGAGGATCCATTGCCATTTCCCGATGGAGACCTTACAGAGCTGCTACGGGACAATGTGGTTACTCCGGCTCAGCCCTGCCGACCAGAGATCGTCGGTGCTGCTACTACCAGGGCCCAGGCCAAGAGAGACAAGACGTCTACGCCACTGAAGGTCGCCGACAACTCTAAAGCTGCCATCGTGGACAGAGATAAGCTGATCCAGCTCCAGGAAGATGATAGTACTTTAAACAAGTACAGGAACCGCCAAGACCACGTGACCAAGGGCAGTGGCACGGTCTATTTTGAGGTGAAGGCCAAGATCCTGTACAGAATCTTCCAGCACCCGAGGGTCAACGGAGGTAAACCACTACGTCAAGTACTGGTACCATTACCCCTAAGGCGCCAGGTGATGGAAGTAGCGCATGACTCAATCATGGGAGGTCACCTAGGCATCAAGAAGACGTCAGACAGAATCCAGGCGGTGTTCTACTGGCCAGGACTTCATGCGGACGTCAGCCGTTTCTGTCGATCATGTGACATTTGCCAGAAGACCATACCTCGAGGAAGGGTCCCTAAAGTGCCAATGCAGAGAATGCCTTTGATCGACCGACCTTTCAAGAGGGTGGCCTTAGACTTAATCGGCGAAATAAGACCTCCGAGTGAAGAAGGTCATCGGTGGGTACTGACTTTAGTGGACTATGCGACTCGGTACCCAGAAGCAGTGCCACTGAAGAAGATTGACACTGAAACTGTAGCAGAGGCACTGGTGGACATGTTCAGTAGACTTGGAGTGCCTGAAGAAATTCTGACAGACCTCGGGACGCAGTTCGTCTCTGACTGTATGAAGGAGGTCAACAGACTGCTGAGCATCCGGCATTTAACTACGACACCCTACCATCCGATGTGCAACGGGCTTGTCGAAAAGTTCAATGCTACGTTGAAGTCCACCTTGAAGAAACTGTGCAGCGAGCAGCCCAGACAATGGCATCGCTACATCAACGCCTTACTTTTCGCCTACAGAGAAGTGCCGCAGGAGTCCACCGGCTTTTCTCCGTTCGAACTGCTGTACGGAAGAACCATCCGAGGGCCGATGCACATCCTAAAAGAACTGTGGACGAAAGAAGTAGACACCCCAGAGGTGAAGAACAGCTACCAGTACGTGTTTGAGCTACGGGAGAAGCTGGAGCAGACTCTCGAGATAGCCAGAGAAAACCTGAAGAAGTCCCAAGACTGTGGAAAGCACTACTACGATCGTAGGGCTGTGAACAGGAAGTTCAAACCTGGCAACAAAGTGCTGGTGCTGCTACCTACTGATCACAATAAGTTGCTGATGCATTGGAAAGGCCCGTACGAAGTGGAGACCGTGGTGGGAATCAACGACTACAAGGTGAAGGTCGGCCAGCATTCCAAGATATACCACGCCAACCTCCTTAAGCTGTACGTGGAAAGGCCATCAGAGACTGTGCACGCAGCCACAGCAGCTGTGACCGACGACAGCTTTGACAGCGAAGAACTGTTGGAACTGGGAGACTTCCACAGCAAAGAAGGCATCGATGAGGTTAAGCTAGGACCGAGCTTGACGGAAGGTCAAAAGTTGGAGCTCAAGGACCTTATGGGCGAGTTTCCTCACAACTTCAGCGATGTCCCTGGCTCTACAACTTTGGTCGAACATGAAGTCCACACCCAGACCTGGAAGGAGCATCTGCAGACCTTGAGGGAGCTGTTCCACCGTCCCGCAGAAGCCAACCTGACCGTGAGACCCAGCGAGTACATTCTGGGAGCTGACAACGTCGACTGCGTCGGACATCCGACGGAAGAAGGAGACAACGGAGGACGCACTGATTCCAGGGAAGCCCACGTGATCATCGTCTTTGACCCTGGGCCGATGACGACCGCAACTGACGAGGGCGCCGTTTCCTTGCGAATGGAAGAACATTGACTGTGTGGATGAACTAAGAATATTGGTAATGACAGACTTGAAAATGAAAAACGTTGACTGGGTAAATGATCTGTGAACATTGACTGTATCCAGAAAGACTTGCAGATGAGAAACTTTGACTCTGTGTGAATGAACTGTGAACATTGACAATATCCAGACAGATTTGAAGATGAAAACCATTGACTCTGTGTGAATGAACTGAGAACATTGACAGTATTCAGACAGTCTGAAATAAGTTTTAATTCTGAACTTTGTTTGTGCATTACGTTTCAACGTTGTTGAAAGAAATTGGGTAAATTTCTTCTTGAGTGGGGGGTTATGTTACGTTGAAACGTGAACGAAAGTATGTCGGAAGCGTGTACGATAGATCTAATCGTTTCGTTTTGCAAAGTATTCAATAATGGAGTTTATTTACCTTTGATTTGAGTTTGCATTGTTGTTAGGAGAGGCTTTGTATAACGTTGATAATTTGCGTTAGTCGATATTATTTGAGAATCTTCTGGATCTGCGTGTTTACTCTTGATAGAAATTTCCGGATGGATATCGAAGGTCGTGAATGTTCCCGGAAGTAGAGAAAATGTGAATGACGTAAGTCAGTGATGACGATCTTTAGTTCGATTGGTGGCAGTGCGTCATTTCTACCACGTACCAAATCGTTCCAGAAAAGAGAGAGGTTATTTAATCGTGAGCCGAGTCGCTGTTGAAAAAAATTATTTATTCGATGCTCCGTGTGTTGTTGGGAGATTGTTGTAGATAGTAAAGTTGTTGATAGTGATTTGGAAAGTTGCTGTGAAAGTTGTTGAGTTGAATTGAGAATTGTATGCAGTTGTTGATGTGTGCTGAATAAAAGTGGAAAACTTCATACGTGGACTTCGTGACTTGTATGCTGATTGAGCAGGCTGTGTGAATAAACGAATCTGAGTTACACAACTATCAGGAATTCAAGCATCGGGGCTGAATCAGATACTGATAGAAAACACCAACATCAAACTGAGTGTAACAACTGCTTTGCATAATCATAACTATTGTCAAACTCAGTTCAATTTGTAAATATGTTATTGTTTCCTTTGGTTTGGTTTTCTTTGTTGTTTTTGTATGATTACTTTTTTTTCTTTTCTTTAACGCTTGTTGTCTTAAAGTCCGCCACACAGTTTGTTTGTACATTGCTTAAGGTCCAGTTAATTCTTTAGAGTTGTATCAGGACCGTTGGACAGGATAGAGCAATACAACACAGATGACATCAGCTTCATGGCACCTCACACGGATCATGTTTACAAGGTCATAAAATTAAGAGGCGCTGGAGACGCAGAGTATTCACCTCAATTTTTCGAACTCCAGGTTTAAAAAACAGTATAAAAGGAAATATAAAAATCTTAAATACTAGTGATAAAGTCTCCTCTCTGAAAATCCTTACCGGGAAGAGAGGGGACTATAAACTGATTTAATAAAAATAATAATTAAATACTAAACATGTGGGGCGGACTATAAGACAACATCAAGCGTTATAGAAAAGAAAAAAAAGTAATCCTACAAAAACAATAAAGAAAACCAAACCAAAGGAAACAGTAATATATTTACAAATTGAACTGAATTTGACAATAATTATGATTATGCAAAGCAGTGTTAGCGAAGCCATCAGGGCTGCTGAGGACAGAGAAAGATGGAGTATGCTGGTTAAACGATCAGTGGATAGGATAGGAAAGCAGTGTTAAATTTTCACAAGTTCCATTTCGTTCAATTGACAACCAACGCTCTTTAGCCCACTAATCACTATTCACTGGGGGATATTAATTTATGAATACAATTTAGCACTCTGGCATGCTGCAATAGTTTTGTTTTATGATTCAGTTACCAACAGCACAAACTTGAATATCATAAAAAGGCCTCATGTTTGTATGAATTAAAAAAAAAAAAGAAAAAAATATGTTGAATTGAACTGTTTACATTCACCATTTCCATGTAAATTGTAAGCTCTATATCACAATGTTGACGAAAAACAAATGTGCAAAAATACCAGCATTATTGCAAGGAGTCAATTTCCTACAACACAGTAATTTTGTTGACAAATGTGTTCATGTTGCTATGTGGTCTGTTTACCTCCCTTGACCTGCCCCGCAACGCAGCCGCTTGACGGCGCTGCTCTTGAAACGTCTTCACTTTTTATATATGGAAAGCCTCGGATGATTTTTCTTTGTAGTATACCCATATTCTTTGATTGTATGTAGGCCTACATACAAGAAAGCATTTAGCCTGCATTGCTTGTTACAGTAAGCCTACGGTAGGGCCTACATGTAATGGCATATTTTTAGTACATTTTAGGCCTATTTTCGCGCTAAACAATACTATCGTAGGTGTAACAATGTTCTACCAGAACTTGCTTCGGTATTGTATTTTTTTTTAAAATTACACATGCAAAGTGACTGTTTAGTATGTAGTAGGCCTATACTTTTCATCCTGTTTGAGTACACTTCTGACATAATGCAGTTGGGTCTAGCATGGTTTTGCACAATTGTTTTGGATGCAGTCTATCTGAATTTCAAAAATAATAATCGATTTTCTTTCCGTCGTCTGTAATAGGGACTTGCCTCGGCACCATATGTTTGAGTGTTTTTTGTTGTGTATATAATTATGAGCGCGTAACATGTGTGCGTGTATGTTAGTTGCAGATCGCCGCGCTTTGAGTCTGATTTAAGAATAAGGAGCATATAGTATCCATTATTATTATTATTATTATTATTATTATTATTATTATTATTATTATTATTATTATTATTATTATTATTATTATTATTATCATTATCATTATTATTGCTATTATCATTATTATCCGTGTTTAATTTTTTCTTAAATGCATACTGCTGCACTGTACGTTTCTACCTTTGACTGTTTCGACTTGGTATGACGAGATAAGTCTTCATAAGCAGCCAATGGGAGTTATCCTCGTTTTGTTTTAATAGTTAAGTTGTTTTATATTCATATAAGCGCATAGAGCTAAGTCTAGATTAGAGGCATACATAATAATAATAATAATAATAATAATAATAATAATAATAATAATAATAATAATAATAATTATTATTATTATTATTATTATTATTATTATTATTATTATTACCAAGGATCGGGATGGGGTGGTACGTTATTATTATTATTATTATTATTATTATTATTATTATTATTATTATTTATAAACTAATAATAATAATTATTGTCCTCTCACCTCTTTTTCTGTCTCCCTCTTCTTCTGCCTCCTTGCACTGTGCCTTGCAGGATGGTCTTTGCAAGGTCTGATGCTCTAGTGACGTGGCCATACCATCGACGTTTCCGTTTCGTCACCACTGTGAGCATGTCATCGTGTTGTCCAATGCCTTGTGTGATGGTCTGTCGGACTTTGTCGTTGGTGAAAAAGAGATATTGTGAATGAGTGGTGATGCATTAAATAAACTTGGAAGCACCGAGTTCTTTTTATGCTTTTTCCTGAAATAAGAATTAATCTTTGGTTTAAGGAAGTCGATTAAAAAAACAAAACAACTACACTATATTAGCCCATTGTAAAATAATACGAGATATTTCACAAGGCAGTTGGAAACGTTCCATTGTGATGGACTGAAAAAAAGAAAGGTATAGTCCCTCCTGTGTTTTCTTATCTGTTAGGAAATGTCAAATGGGGAAAATGGACAAAAGTTATATTGGAAAAAAGAAGAAAAAGAAGAAGAAGAAGAAAAGTGGACTAGGGCATATAGAATGGTTGAACATTAGCTGAAATAATGAGAATTTTTGAGGAATGTCAAAATCCCACGTGTTAAAGAAAGCAGATAAAAGAGGAAGAAATGGGGGCGAAAAGAAGAAGAAGAAAAGAGGAAGAGATTTATTTTGTTTAGGGAACATCGAACGATGAAAATTCTGATGATGTCATTTCTGCGAGAATTCAAAGCGAATGTATGCTGAATATCAAAGGAAGAATTAGATGGAAAATAAGAAGAAGACGGATGAGATGGAGTAAGAGAAGAAGGTGGTCGACGAGAGGTCTTAGAAGGAAAATTAAGACGAGGAAGAGGATTATGCATAGAGATTCTCCATCGACTATCTCTTCCGAGTCAAGATTGTCAAAATAATATCAAATCTCCTTTAATCCCTTCCATAGTCTTAGCTCAACCCGAAAATGGTTTAATTATTGCATTATTATCCTACTAGTACTACGTTTATGAAGAGAGAAATACTTTCTGATAGAAAGAGAGATCCACAGAAAGAGAGAGAGAGAGAGAGAGAGAGGGGGGGGGAGAAGGAGAGAGAGAGAATGTGAGTGTGTATGCGACTGCGTGCGCGCGTGCCTATGTGTGTGCGTGTATTAAAAGAAACACGTGGCTGATAAAGACTTCAGACTCTATAGTAGACAACAATGTATCATACCTTTCGAGTAACACGATTGAATACTACTTATCGATTGTTATTGTAGTACATCGCTACATACCAAAAGCTCATAGCCTCACCCGTGTAATCATAAGACCGAATGATGATGCGATGATTTCTGGACCTAGAAGGAAAAAAAAGAGATAAGATTAAAGAAAAGAAAGAAAACAAGTGCTGGATCTTAACGGGTGCAGAGTTCCATCGCGTGCTCTCTTTTTTTCTCTCTTTCTCTCTCTCTCTCTCTGTCTCTCTCTCTGTCTCTCTCTGTCTCTCTCTCTCTCTCTCTCTCTGGCTCTCTCTCTCTCTCTCTCTCTCTCTCTCTCTCTCTCTCTCTCTCTCTCTCTCTCTCTCTCTCTCTCTCTCTCTCTCTCTCTCTCTCACTCTGAAGCAGTATTTACATTTTTTTTTCTTCGTCTATATGGTGCACTACACCACATATTGAAGCCTTGCTTCCTAGGAAAAAGTTTTTTTTTTTTTTGGTTACATTTGTGCAGGTGCATATATATGTATATGTATATATATGTATGTATTTGTATGTACGTGTGGGTATGTGTGTGTGCGTATATGTACATGTATGTAAGCCTATATATCTATTAATACATATTGTGTATTCGCAGTGTTTCATTACAATATTTTCACACATCGGTGGCCGACGCTCGGATTACGTGCGTGTGAGTGGGTGTGTGTCCGCGTATGTGGCGCGTGCGTGTGGTGCGCATATGGGCCTATGGCCAAAATGCTAATAATTTGTCAAAGTCAAAGTCTCTCTCTCACACACACACACACACACTAACTAACTAACTAACACGTTTTAAAGAAATCCGTCTATTAGTATCAGAGAAAAGCGCGCAAAATAAATAACTAAATAAAAATAACAATATCACGTCACCACGATGACGTTACTCGATATACATACGTTTTTACTAAGGCTCAACGCATCTGTATATTCTCATTATATAGTAAGTTTAAAGTAAATGTTAACAAAATTTTTAATTTAATTTTTAAAGTGACATCAATATGATTACGTCATTTGATTTGCATACTTTTGGTTTTACGTTGGAGGTATAGGGAAAGTCTAAGTATGTACCAAACTTGAACCAAATCCCTCCAGTATTTTGGGAGAAAATGTGATTAGAAAAATAATTTATTACTCACCATGATGACGTCCCACGAAGACGTCACTCAATAAACCCAGTTTCGTTTAAGACTCAAGGCTTTAAACTCTACATACAGTTTTTATTTTTTTTAAATGTTCCAATTTTTTTTAAATGACGTCACGATGATTAGTTTGGTTTTACCTTGGAGACACAGGTAAAGTCTTAAGTATATACCTAGCGTGGACCAAATCCCTCCAGTAGTTTGGGAGAAAATTTATCCTATTCTACCGTATCCCGTAGCTCGATGGTCAATGGGGCACCACAGATGATCGTTTAACCAGCGTACTCCATCTTTCTCTGTCCTCAGCAACCCTCATGGCTTCGCTCAATGTCAAGCAAGTCCATTATTTTTCTGTTTCCCTCTTCTTCTGCCTCCTTGCATTGTGCCTTGCATGATGGTCTTTGCAAGGCCTGGTGCTCTGCTGACGTGGCATTACCATCGGAGTTTCTGTTTCTTCATCACTGTGAGCATGTCATCGTATTGTCCAATGGCTTGTGTGATGGTTTGTCGGACATCCTTGTTGGGGATGTGCTGGGTATTGGATATGCCCAGAAGTCTTCTGTAGCACCTAATCTCCACGATTTGTATTCTTCGTTGTAGGTCTGCTGTGATGTTTCGCAAGCGTTTAGGAAGATGGAGATGACAAGGGAGCTCCGCAACCTTACTTTGGAATGTAGACAGATGGTCCTTTCTTTCCAAGTGTGCTTCAACCTTGTCAGAGCAGCAGTTGTCTGTGCGATCCTGAAGAGGACTTCCTGTCGGGATCCATTGTCTGATACAATGGTTCCTACATATTTGAATCTGTGCACCGGGTTGAGGGATTGGGCTTTGATGTCCATGTTGATGCCTGTCATTGATGTTGTTGGTCATCATTTTGGTATTCTCTGCACGTATTTTCGTTCCTAAGGCTCTGGAGGTGGTGTTAAGCCTCCTTACCAGCTGTTCAAGTTTTTGTTCCTCTCCATCAAGGTCATCCGCAAAACGGAGGTTGGAGATTGTTCTACCCCCTATGCTGACTGTACGTTCGTGATCTGCAAGGCCAGGGCATTTGATATTATGGGAGAAAATAGGAGAAGGAACAAAAACCACACAAAAACAAACACAACAATTTATGACATTACAATGATTACGTCATCCAAAATGCATATTGTGTTTGTCATCAGGTAGGGTTCACTCTTTCCTAACTAAATACAAAGAAATCTGTCCATTAGTTTAAGAGAAAAGTTGCAAATGTCTCCTCCAGACCCCTGACGGACGCTGGACGAACGCCTGACGCTCGAAGTCAAAAACAGTAATTATCGAGCTTTGCAGCTCCGGAACTAACAAAAAAAAACGGGTTAAGAAAAAAGAAGATTTAATGGAGGCGAAGAAGAAATAAATTGGACATAGAAGAAAATCATTTGACATAGATGAAGGAAACGATAAAATGTAATGAGGACATACAAGCACAATAATGTATTAAAACGTAAGATAAAGTTACCTCAGAAGAACAGTTCTACAGTATAAGGCAGACATTTTTTTGACAACGGAGAATGGCCATTGGCACACAAAGCAAGAGTAATAGTGAAGGGAACGAGTGTTTGCATGTAATGCGATATTCCCCATTGACTAGTCAACAAAATCAGTGCTCACCACTCATGCACAAGGGTCTCGTTTTCTACACGTTCAACATGTTTCGCACGTGAAGCGACAATTTCAAAGACACTTGTTCTTGTTCTTATACTTGTTCTTCTTCTTCCTGAACTATTGGGCATTTCTCGTGGGCTTTGACTTTGAGCTTGATCTTTTCTTGGAAACTCTGCCTAACAAAACTGTAATCCTCTTCCTCCTCCTCTTTTTCCTTCTCCTCTTCATTGTCGTCGTCGCCCTCGTGGCCGCCGTCATCATCATCATCATCATCATCATCATCATCATCATCATCATCATCATCATCATCATCATCATCATCATCATCATCATCATCGTGGTCGTCCTCTTCTTCTGTTTTTTCTCGTTCTTTCTCTCTTCTTCTTCTTCTTCTTCTTCTTCTTCTTCTTCTTCTTCTTCTTCTTCTTCTTCTTCAAATGTGTCACTTCGACCTAGACAATGTAAAGAGATCTGAAATTAGCTAATTTTTTTCTGGATAGTATGGATAGTATGGAGACGATCCAACAAATGAATAATTGAATTATAATACTTGTATGGTATAGAAGAAGACGAGACTGCACTGAAATCCGCAGGAGATAAAACACAGCAGATTAAAAGATCCTCTATATAAGCTTACATTTATTTCGCTAAAATCTTTTTCCGTCGCGCAGTGGATTAGTCGCCGATTTCCCATGCCGAGGGTTGCGAGTTCGATTCCCGCAAGGGGTGAACTTAAGTGACTTAGGTACGAGACTATTGAGGTCACCGAGGGTTTTCTCCGGGTACTCCGGTGTTACACTGATGTTGGTGTTTTTTTTTAAAATCAGTAGTTGATTCAGCCCCGATGCTTGAATCCTGATAAGTGTAACCCAGATTCGTTTATCCACGCAACCTGTTCACTCAACAACAAGGCAGGAGTCCTATGAAGGTTTCCAATTTTATTCAGCGTACATCAACAACTGCGTACAATCGCTCAATCGTTTTTGTCACTTTCACTTCTTTTCAGACACAGTGCATCACCTATATAGTTTCTCTATAATCGAGAGAATATTCGAGCATTCCAGCGTGACGCAATATCATCCAATCAGAATAAAATTCGTCACCAGAACTATGCACTGTCTTACGTCATATAACTTTTTTTTTAGGTTAGAAGAATCTCGTAGCTAGCACTAGATTTACACGCTTCGAGTAATTCTAAAAAAAATCTCCAATAATATTGACCAACAAAAATTATGAACCTTATACACAGCTTCTTCTAAAAACAACGCAAAATCAAATCAAAGGTAAATACACTCCGTTATTGCATGCTTTGCAACACAAAACTATCGGATCTATCGTGCGCGTCTCAAACGTAACATCCGGTTTCCTCCCTCCCTTCCTTCAAAAATGGTATTGGATGAAGCCAGTCTAAAATTTAACAAATAAAAAATCCATTTCCTTTCCGTCTTCTAATAGAGTCTTGCCTTTATACCACATGCTTGAGTGATGAATTTGTGTTGGTTGTGTATGTAGGAGTGTCTTTAACATGTAATCGCGTATGTTGGTTACAGATCGCCGCGCTTTGAGTCTGATTTTGGAATAAGGCGCGTATCGCACTTATTATTATTATTATTATTATTATTATTATTATTATTATTATTATTATTATTATTATTATTATTATTATTATTAAAAGCCAACTCAAATCCAAATATCTTATTATATATATATATAAATATGGTTTACTATACGGGGCGTCCTGTAGCTCAGTGGATAGAGAACTGGTTTCATATGCCGAAGGTTGCGGGTTCCAACCCCGGGTGGGTTGAACTTAGTAACTGAGGTACGAGACCATTCCGGATGCCGAGGTTTTTCTCCGGGTACTCCAGTATCCTCCCTCCCTTCAATAATGATATTGGATGCAATCTAAAATATATTTTTTAAAAAGATTTCTATTCCGACTTAAGTAATAGCGATCTCATAAGATCGGCGCGTTTGAATTCGATTGAAGGAAAAGCGCATGATAACATCAGTAGTTATTATTATTATTATTATTATTATTATTATTATTATTATTATTATTATTATTATTATTATTATTATTATTATTATTATTATTATTATTATTATTATTATTATTATTATTATTAATATCATTATTATTATTATTACTACTACTACTACTACTACTACTACTACTACTACTACTACTACTACTACTACTACTACTACTACTACTACTACTACTACTACTACTATTATGCTATTCTTGGGTGGTTATTCTCTCTCTCTGTCTCTGTCTCTGTCTCTGTCTCTGTCTCTCTGTCTCTGTCTCTGTCTCTCTGTCTCTCTCTCTGTCTGTGCGTCTTGGTCCGAAGTGGAGAGATGGTGGTGGTGGGAGTGAATGGAGGAGGGGATTGTGAGCGGAGTAAGGGGAGGTGGGGAAGGAGTGATTGCTGGCGCTGCTGTGTGGGGTGAGGAGGGTACCCAGTGAAAAAGAAAAAAACAACTATGATATTTCGTGCTTCTGGTCTCCGTCTGTTGAGGGAGTAGCACATCAAGCATGATACAGGGATACTAGCATTATTATAAAGTTTAAAGACAAGGAGATGATGATGGATATTAATGGATGATGATGATGGTGATGATGGATGATAATGGATGATGATGAAGATGATGAGAGTGGTAGTGATGATGGAGGTGATGGTGGTGGTGATGGTGGTGGTGATGAGGATCATGGTTATGATGATGATGATGATGATGGTAGTAGTAGTAGTAGTAGTAATAATAATAATAATAATAATAATAATAATAATAATAATAATAATAATAATAAAGAAAGGAAAAATGACAGATATTAGACTTAGACATCAATTCGTCCTTAAAACAAACACCTTGTTTTGTTCTAGAATAATGTTAACACTTTCCACGAAAAACAAAATATATATAAAAAAAAAAATTAAAAAATGAATAAAACATAAATAAATAAACACAACTTTAAACATTAAATAAAAACAGCGCGGTCGGAATTGAGTCTGCATTCATTTTGCATTTTTTACATCGTTTCGTGCACAATTTGATCACAGACATGTTTTATCTGTTCTCAGACATTGTGTTGTTGTTGTTGTGTTTTGTCCTCAAGTTTGTTGGTCTGGTCTGTTGCAGGCATTTCTCTCTCTAAAAAAACAAAAAACAACTCGGTTTGCATGTGGGAGGAGACGGAACACGTTTTATTTTTTTGTTGTTTTCATTTTTTCTCCCTCGCATGTGCTGTGTTCTGGTCAGGCATGGGGCGTAATTTTATTTATTTCCATGCTTCCTTGGAACACATTGGTGTCGGTCTGTCAGTATGTCCGTCTCTCTGTCTGTCTTTCTTTTTGTCTGTCTGCCACTGTCTGTCTCTGTAAAAGTGAAGAAGAAGGGGTATGTAAGACAGCAGTGAAGACGAATAGGAAGAACATGAACAAGTACACCAAGAACAAGAACAACAAGAATACAAAGAATGATGGATGGGAAGCGCAGGAACATTAATTTAAGAAGAAAACAAGAAGACCGATATTCAGAAAAAAAAGAAAAAATAAGAAAGAATAAAAGAAAGAAAGAAGAAGACGAAGCTGATGATGACGACGACGACGACGATGATGATGATGATGATGATGATGATGATGATGGTGATAATAATGATGATGATGATGATGATGATGATGATGATGATGATGATGATGATGATGATGATGATGATGATGATGATGATGCAGAAGCAGATTGTCTGGTCTTGACCAAACATGAATATGAATGCCGATGTCTTTTCACCTAGAGCCAGAGTTTATTTGGAGGCGTAGATAACAAGGAGACGGAGAAGAAGTAGGATAAGGAAACTGATGACACATGGGATCATTGGGCAAAACAGATGTGGAAGGCACGGAGGGCTTGAACACTTCTTCATCCTCCTCCTTCTTCTCTTCTTTTTCTCCTCATCTTTCTCCTCCTCCTCCTCTTCTTCTTTATTTTCTTCTTCGTGTCCTCCTTCTCCTTCCCTCCCTCCTTCTCTACTTCTTCCTTCACCTTCTCCTTTTGTTCTCCTCTTCTTCTACTCCTCCTCTTCTTCTTCTCCTCCTCTTCCTCGTCCTCCTCCTCATGCTTCTCCTTTTCCACTGCTCATCTTCCTACCCTCCTAATCCTCTTCCTCTCCATCTCCTCCTTCTGTTCTTCACCTAGTAAAAGGTATGGAGGGCGAAACTCTTTCTCCTTCTTGTAGGAGATATGGAAGGGGAAGAGCAGGAAGAAGTGTTTCCCCTTCCATATCTCCTACAAGAAGGAGAAAGAGTTTCGCCCTCTAGCTTCTAGCTCGACACAATAAGGGAGTAATTTCATTCATCTGTCTTTCTTCGTGATCATTGATGCTTGTTTGGGAGATGTTCCTGTCAATGACAAGCTTGTTTGTGTTACTTGTTCATCTAGGTGATTGCAGAGGACAGGGGACTGCACGTGCTTCAGACTTCCTGCCAGCAGTTCCAGACTTAGCTTCGGGCCACAAGGGGGCTTTGGCTGCGTGACACTGATTTGCCGACAGCGTGACATTTGAGATCCCGTGCGTGAAGTTGTTGCAGTGTTTGACATACATTTTTAAAACGTTTGTGCTCTTAGATGTTGGATCCTAACGTGGTTAAATAGACATTATTTTGATCGTAGAAGACATTTGAAACAGTATTATGTTTGAAGAGCTATATCGTATAGATAATATTATTCTGAAGCTTATGTGTAGGTTCAAATTGCATTGAAAAACAAAGGAAGAAGAAACTGTTTTTAAGACAGGTATTTTATTCTCACAAGGTACCATTATTATTAAGTTTAGTACTCTCCACAGCCTTTAAAAAAACTAAATAAACAAATAAATTAATAATCATTCTACAATAGCCTGAGACAGTTCTATAAATTGTCGTTGTAGTTCTACAGGGAGCATTGTCATTGTATGTAATCTCCAAGACTATCACACAGACATTTACTAAATGAATGTGCCCACGATTGTGCCTAGGAGTTCGCACATTGAATCTACTCGTCGCCTGATTTTGGAGCATCATCAGCAACTGCTGCAAGACCCTGAGAGGAATTAGCTGATTCTGAGGTTTCTGAAGTCCTGTGGTAATAGTGAGAATTCAAGCAGGACTTTTTAGATTTTTTTTGGCCTGTGGCCTGAGGGTACTGCCAGAAGTAATTTACCAGGAACGTGACAGCCGTTGTACATCGTGCGATAGCTTGACAGGGTACAAAAGATTGTTATACATCTGGCGATATCGTGACAAGATGGCGTCTGAAGATGGCGGCAGCAGCGGAAGTGGCGGTGACATGGTGCGCAAAGTGTTGATTGCAATGGATGGCAGCGAACATTCCTTCTACGCCTTCGACTGTAAGTGCTCTCAATTTCATTTTTTTTGTAATTACTACTATACTGATTTATCCCATAAGGATTCACTTGTCCCTAACGTTTCTTGCGAGGGAATATTAAGCACTGCCACTACAGTAATTGAAAAGTTTGAACTCTAACCAGGGGTGCTGACAGGACGTGCTTCCCACTCACTTTATGACTTGGGCTGTCATTAGTCCGGCGGGCGAGTTCTTAATTGTGGCCGCTGTCAGCACCCCTGCTGGGTGTTTATTTTAAATAAATCTCGTGGTCATTCTTCTTCTTCTTCTTCTTCTTCTTCTTCTTCTTCTTCTTCTTCTTCTTCTTCTTCTTCTTCTTCTTCTTCTTCTTCTTCTTCTTCTTCTTCTTCTTCTTCTTCTTCTTCTTCTTCTTCTTCTTCTTCTTCTTCTTCTTCTTCTTCTTCTTTTTCTCGCCAATGATTTTGTTCGTTTATCTTTTTCGACACTGTCAATTGTCTCCGTCTATTTCTACATGCCTTCATGTTTTCATTAATCGTTCTCGCTTAATTTTATGCACGATGGTGAACGGGAGACGATTGTCACGTTTCAGAGTTTTTTTCCACCGGGTTCTTTCTTTGAACTTCAACATTGTCAAATGTTTAAGAAATAGAGAGCTGTTTTGTGAAAACGAATGAGTGGTGGAATGTATTATTGCCTGAAATGCCCTGTAAACGTTCGATGACTAAAATAAATACATAAATAATCAAAGTAGACCAATTTCGTTTGAACCTGTTATCACGGAGAAGAGAATAGTAGAGAATTGTTATTTATTGTGTTCATTTGTTTCGGTCTTTTCTATGGAAATGATAGCCTTAAGACAAGAAAAAATGCCGTGGGCTAATTTTGGCGAGAACAACAACTCCTTGTTTACATGTAGCTGCACAAACACTGCGTAGCTGAGGCTCTCCGAGGCTGACGTTCACCTCTGGTGGAGAGGCGAGGCTCAGCTACGCATTGTGGTCTTTGCATTGATGGATGTGTTTGTCTACTGTGTTGAGACTTTGTTGTGTAGAAGTGTGCCAAGTATTTGGCATTTTCTGCAAGTTTTGTTTGTCCTACAAATTACTGTTGTTTTTGTCCTATGTAATTGTTGTGTTGTTTTGCCCTGATTTCTTATATTGTAGGTATATCTAACAGCACCCGCTTTGTTATTGATATTGATGAAAAACTAAAAGGTCTTTTGGGCACGTCTGTTCTTTTATACATGCATGTATTATATTGTGCCTTTGGCTACAGTAAGGCAGAGGGAGAGGAAGGCAGAGTTTTGCTTTTTATCGGACAAATGTATTGTATTGTATTGTGTTGTCTTGTTTTGTATTGTATTGTCTTAGTTTGTATTGTGTTGTGTTGTCTTATTTTGTATTGTGTTGTGTTGCCTTATTTTGTATTGTGTTGTATTGTCTTATTTTGTAGTGTGTTGTGTTGTCTTATTTTGTATTGTGTTGTGTTGTAAGACGGACAGGGAGTGATGGCAAATGTAGACAAGGAAGAGTTGGAGGTTGGAGGGTGGAACGTAGAAGTTAAGGGAGGGTGGAACGTAGAAGTTAAGGGAGGGTGGAACGTAGAAGTTAAGGGAGGGTGGAACGTACAGAGGAGGGGTTTAGAGAGAAGACTGTAGTAGAAAAGGGGCTGGAGGAGTGGAATGGGAAAGAGAGAGAGAGAAACAGAGAGAGAGAAGAGATAAACAGAGAGAGAGAGAGAGAGAGAGAGAGGTTGGGTGTGTGGGAGGGTTGGGGGTGAAACTTTGGGAAGGGGACTATAGGAGAGGACGGATGGTGATAAGGATATAGTGTGTTGGCGTAGACAGCGGGTAGGTAGTGGGAGGAGGGTGAAGGGGGGGGGAAGAAGGAGGGACAAGAAGAACTGTTACTTTCATTGTGAGAGGAGAGTAAAGAAGAAAAGAAGAAAGAGAGAAGATAAGAGAATCTAAGAAGAAGAAGAAGAAGGTTCAAGGGGAGGAGATGGAGGAGAGAAAGAGAGAGAGAGAGAGAGAGAGAGAGAGAGAGAGGGGGGGGGGTGATTTGGTTGGTATATGCGATCGATCGATAGATGTTAGTAAAGTAAAGGTGTCCCGGTAACCTGTCGGTCGTTGTGGGGAGACGCGTTGGGGACCTCCCTTTCTTTGGGTCAGCTTAATGAAAGCGGTTCCCATTATATCTCCTCTCTCCGGCTGCCTTTCCTTTCCTAACACGGTTCTATACGATACCTAGTAGGTACCCAATTCACGGCTCTGTGGACTGGTGTTTGCTGTGCGCTAGTTCCATTATTTAATGTTATTTCCTTCAGTGGTTGCATTCAAGTAATGATGGTCACCCATGCAAGTCCTAGCCCCGCTCAACGTTGGGTGAAGAAACATATCCAGCGCGTGCCCAAGCCACTTTGCCATTGTAGAACCCTGAAAGTGGTTTTCGTTGTTATTGTCTGCTGGAAGCATCTGCTGTGTTCTAATGCAGCCTAATTGCCGGAACAGAAAAAGAAAACTATATCTGTGTCAGTGAGTGCGTGTAAGCCGCTGGTGCACGTGTTTGTGTGTTACAAATAAAATTAAAAATTGGACTACATTTTACCTGCAACTTCTTACTTCCGCCATTTGTTGCTTGAATTAACTCACATTTAGCGATACACGGGGTTAAAATGTAAGACATTAAGAAATGCAACACAAAATCTTTAAATAGCCTCAATCAATAGTGCACGCACTTTCTAGATCACTGACTGTCAACACAACAAGATCCAGGTTAAGGTACTGATAATCCTCTCTTCATCATGTGAAAGACTGAAAGCCGTCAGTTATATATACTGCATAGCTTTGAGGCATATGTCACGAGAGGCTAGTTTTAGACACTGCAGTAAGGCTCCTCGCCTTAAAACTCCATCCTGCTTTGGCCTTTGTATCTTAAAGTCACTGCCTAGCAGACAACACATGTCAGGACTGTTCTAAGCATAGGTAAGCTAACTCTCGCTAGGATAGGCAGTGACATCATTCAGCTGACCTATACCCAGAACCACCACATGAGGGCGCTCGGGCTCACGAGATTTCGCGGGCTTTGGCGGACCACAGGGTTAAGATAGTCATTCTTTGTCTAACTCTCGCCCGAGAAGGACGCACGCTGAAATCTCTCTCAGTAGACTACGCAGGTGACGGGTGAAATCATTTCATCGCAGTATAGCCCGAGCCTGACATTGTCAAAAAAGGTAAATGATCAATCTTTTGTTTCACTGCGATTTATTGATGCTATTATTGGATTATGTTTGTGAAGTCTTGCCATGTTTTATGATTGTGAATATTAGTAAAACTTTGCTTGACCACGTGGCTGACACACGCGACCGGCTTTCGACACCATGATGTAGTTTTACGGTCCAACTGTTGTTTCTCCCATTTGTATTCTTGCAGACCAGTGGCTGGACCGGAGAATGTGTATATTATTAATTACTTCTCCATGTGTTTATGTTAGCCATGATGTATATCATATGTATAGGAATTATGTTGGAGATTCCAGTGGACCACAGACATAGAAGATTGTTTGTCACTTATCTATATAAGTGGAGCGATCACTGAGGGCTGTTTCTGCCAACAGTGAGACGTTCTGCACACCCTTTTTAAACAAGGCATTGCAGAAACTCGTCTTATGTTTTGCAGACTAGCAGGCTTGGTCCGATGCAGGAGATAGACCACTGAGAGTCAACCCTGACATTTGACCTGCAATTGAGCAGAGAGCACTGCGCTCCAATAGCTCAGTAGTCGACAAACGAGACCAGGCGACAACAGCACTTCACCTCAACGATCAAGTTAAGTGCTACACAAGAAAACGTGCACACACACTGGTCTATAAGGACTGGGCGATAGTCCTCTCTCCTGAAAACGAACATTAGGCCAACCAGAACAAATAGCCCAATGATGAGACAGTAGCAAATATCGAGAACAGTAGCAGAATAAATAAGATCTACCCATTCTACGAACCACTCGCAGTGAACTTTGGACTATTAAGTTAATCATAGCTGTAGTACGTTTTGAACATTTAAGTTAATATAGTGTTTAGAATTAGATATAGAGTAGAGGAAATAAATGTGTGATATTTACTGTTAACAAGTGGCTGGACTACCTAGGTTTCATAGCCGTGTGAGAGCTAGTGTGACAGTGAATCTTTACATGTTTCTCCCTATCTCTGTAACCATATCCTCACACAGTATTCCGCCTTCTGTAATGGCGATCTCGTCGGACCGCCGCGCTTTGATATATATTGAAGACAAAGCGCCTGATAGCATCCTGTATTATTATTATTATTATTATTATTATTATTATTATTATTATTATTATTATTATTATTATTATTATTATTATTATTATTAGTATTATTATTATTATTATTATTATTACTATTATTCAAATGACTGGCTATTTATTGTACGAGTTTTATTATGACTGTGTTCGCGCCCTGGCGAGTTTGCTAGCAGGATGGTGATGTGAAAGCACGTGCACTGATGCAAAGTCTTCTGCAAATAAGCACCAAACCCGCGCGTCACGCGAAAATTAAATTTGCCATTACGTATCAAGTAATTGTCCCAAACTGATCGTCTCCACACAGATCGCTGTTACCGTTAGTGTAGACTATCGTCCCCGGACATAAAGCATATAGGGGACTGGAACAGATCACAGTAATTGATCCCCTTTATATAGCCTAAACGTGTTGGTCACGCTAACACTGATTGCAAGCAGTTTAAAGAGGTTCTAACCCGTCAGAAACACCCTTTGAGGCTTCAAGTTTATAACCAAATTCTATACACGGTACCCCTTCCACGCTTACGTCACAAACAGGGAAAGTCACGCCTGGTCTTAATAGAAATTGATCCATTACCTTTTGTAATAACTGTCAGTGCATGCTAATACCATATCTTGTGACTGGATGACATTCCACACCCACAGACAGCACACATTCCACACCCACAGACAGCACACATTCCACCTGTCCTCTTATGATTCTTTTCTACGTCACTAACGGGAAAACCCGTTTTGCCGGTTTTAAATTCCGATTTAGCGTAGGCGTTTACATTCGGGTCTCGCTAACGGCGTTATGGAGATGGTTGTCGGCAGTCATAACCGTAAAAATACTTTTATTGATAGGTACCACAAACATTACTTCATTTAAATTTACTTCAAAAATATACAGTCATGCGATCGACTTTAAGTTTACACTCAGCGATACGGGGAGTTTGTGTGTGTGTGTGTGGGTGTGTGTGTGTGTGTGTGTGAGCGTGTGTGCGTGGCTAGGTGGAAACGCCGTTATTCTGACATACACTTGAACCTTTACGTACTTTCTTTTGACGGACCCCGTTATTTTGACGTCAAAACAGTGTTCCGTTAGGGTTAGGGCTGTGTTAGGGTTATAGTTAGAGTTAAGGTTAGGGTTAGCTTAAAAAAATAGACAAATTTGTAAAAATGTCAAAGTAACGTATGTAGAGTTTAATGAAAGTCATCACAACGGCGTTTATAACGGTTGTGTGTGTGGGGGGGGAGGGGAGTTGGGGGAGAGGAGCGGAATGGAATGATTATGTAGCCTAGATTATTTACTTACTGGCGCATTACAAACTGTGCGATCGGGCGCCTGTGGTGTGATTCTAGATACATCCTGGTTTTTTGTTTGCAGGCCTTGTGTTTTGTATCGGACACACACTGTCTAGGACAATGAGCGGCATGAATTTTAAAAGCTGGAGACTAGACTTCGGTTTGTACTCTCATGTGGTGGTTGTGCTGCAGCAATTTTCAGCTTATTGTACTCTACCTTAGATGCTCTACCATGGAAGCATTGGCCAATTGTTCTTCATGTTATGTCATTCAGCTACACTGCATGCTTCATTACATTCTGGGGGCCCCTCTGTTCCTTCGTTGGAAACAATCTATAAGACACTTGACAAGATGGTGTCCAGCTGGTACTGACGAGGAAGGAAATGTTTAACTCTGAGAAGATGAAGATGTTGTTGTTGTTGTTGTTGTTGAGGAAGAGGAGGCGGAGGAGGAAGAGGAAGAGGAGGAGGAAGAAGAAGAAGAAGACGGAGAAGGAAGAGGAGGAGGAGGAGGAAGAAGAAGAAGAAGATGGTGATGATGATGATGATGATGATGTCCATTTGTAAGGCACCGCATCGTCCGTGATAGCAGCCTGCTCCGAGGGGACAATAAGTTGTAAGGTTGTAAGTAGATGGAAGCGGGAAGTTGATGGGGAAAGAGGGAGGGGAGAATTTAATTTGATGGGACTTTACTTATAATTATGTGACTTGCAGGTTTCAAAGAATACAGAAAACACACACACACACACACACACACACACACACACACACACACACACACACACACACGCACACACACACCCACACACACACCCATACACTACACCGTTATTATGAGTAATATTTGAGCCATTGCTTGTTCTCTTTTTGTAATTCTTCAGGCCAGATCTGCATGGTGACAGTGGCTTGCATGCTTTTTAGACGAACTTATACAACAATAACCGGTTGACCTCTTCGGTGTTTTTTTCCTGTCTCGGTGTACACAGGATGTTTGCGGTCTTTGTAGGCCATGGACAACTCTCACCTGTTGTGTTGTCTGCATTCTTGGCACGTGCACATCGTTTTTAGTTTGTGTGTATTGTGTAATGTTTAATGACAACATAAATATTTCTCCTCCTCTAGGACCATAGTCGACGATGCTGCTGCTGCTGCTGCTGCTGCTGATGATGATGATGATTAACTGGGGATGGCCCGTAACGCAGTCGCGTAGAGCGCTAGTCTCCAAGCCAAATGTTGTGGGTTCGATCCCTGCAAGAAACAAGACAAAATATTTAACTGAAGTATGAGACTGAGCAGTGTACCTAGGGGACCGCGGATACTCCGAATTCCTCCCTAATTTAATATCGGTATTGTGTGCATTTGAGAGAGAGAGAGAGAGAGAGAGAGAGAGAGAGAGACAGAGAGAGAGAGAAAGAGAGAGAGAGAGAGAGAGAGAGAGAGAGAGAGACAGAGACAGAGACAGAGAGACAGAGACAGAGAGAGAGAGAGAGAGTTTTGAAACACTTTTGTTATTAGGGATTACAATTTTAGACTTATTACAACTCTAATATTTCAAAATGTTTTTTGAAAGGCCCCAAATCCAAAGCTTTATTTACTTTTGGTGAAAAATGGGTTTGTCCCCAAATTCGCATTGTTATTACAGACAACAATGATAAAGTGGGCGGTGACGTTAGAATTTTCCATATCGGTTCTGACAGTTTTGTCTTTAAACGAGAGAGAGAGAGAGAGAGAGAGAGAGAGAGAGAGAGAGAGAGAGAGAGAGAGAGAGAGAGAGAGAGAGAGAGAGAGAGTGAGTGAGAGGGAGGGGGAAGGGGAGAAGAGGAAGGGAGGAGATGTAGTTGTGAGAAAGGA
This sequence comes from Oncomelania hupensis, assembly GCA_036898135.1. Lineage (NCBI taxonomy): Eukaryota > Metazoa > Mollusca > Gastropoda > Littorinimorpha > Pomatiopsidae > Oncomelania > Oncomelania hupensis. The sequence continues at coordinate 41,198,325 of CM072514.1, read as the reverse complement.
AATTTGTGTTAGATTAAGGCGGTTAAGATGAACATTACCGGTTGTGATTAATTTCTAACCGTTTAAAAGATTTTTAAATTGTTCCAAATAATTATATTATTGTACATCAGGACTTAGCAGGTTCTTCTAGTAAACCATCCTATGAATAATGTATGAGCTTTGAGCTATATGTGACAACGGACACATTTCCTGTTGGCTTTCCTGGCATTTATTGAGCTCTTTTGACTTTGTTCCATGAAAAAGTCGAGCTACACTGATCAACAATTTTGTATTGAAAATCTCTCCATAGTAAGTTAACGGAAGGGGATATTGACGATCATCTCTTCGGTTTTGTCCAAATGCGATGCCTGACGTGACTATAGACTGCTCAGCTGGTTTGCAGACAAGCGAAGCACGCATCCTCGTGGATCAACGAGTGGAAAGAATAAGGATGGAGGCTAAATTACATCCCTAAAATCGGCTTTATTACTAACATTGCAACAATCATGGAATATGATAGGCCTACTTGAAGCTCAAAAAGGAAAGGCAGATGAAATATAATTATTTTTCTAATCTGACAAGTTTTCTGTGTTTTATTAGAGTTTGCTTTTAACTCCCGTAGAAGCTTCTTGCGAAATACATGTATAGATAACTTTTTAATCTGCTGCGTTTAACTACTGAGTCTTTTAGCTCTGTCTCGTCTTCTTAGAAAGGGATACATCTCCGGAATATTTTCTAATAATTTGGTAACGTGTGTAATACTTTTTTTTTTCAATTATTATTTTTAAAAATATTTATATGTCGGCATCTGAGTTTTTTGCATGAAATTGTCTAAGGATAAACAAACACTGCTGCCTGTTGTTTCGCTAATAATGGGAAACAAATGTACACATAAAAGTCAAGGACCGCTCATTTGGACAAAGACAAGACAAAACCATACAATGCACATTTTCAAGTTAAGCTCTTTATCAAGCAGACACAACACAAGAGACAACAAAAAACAATACTTCCCACAGAACTCCAACAAAGAAAGAAATGATATTTAGAAAGGAGCCAAAATTAAGAAGAACCAATAGTTATAATAATAGGCGAATATGGTCAAAATATTCAAAGTAATGGAAGTTGTAAAATAACTTGAGTAGAGTTTAAGATTAAAGGTAAATGCAACAGATAGTGTTCAAAATAATAAGTTTTTCTCCCCTCCACTTTAACTTGCACGAGCTTGAAAATTGTTATGGAGTGGTTTTGTCTTATGAACCCATTTTGTTTCTCATTATTGCCAATTTTGAATGCTAGCAGTCCTTGCTTTATTACAGCTATCCTATTGTTTCGCTGCACGAATGGCGACCCTTTACAATTAGGTTTGTTTGTGTGTAACTGTTTCGTTTGAAATTATTTAGTTCTGTGCCCGTGCAATGGTACCTCTCAAACACATTTGTAGATGCTCATGTATGTAGTCTGTTTCCTTGCACTAACCAAAAAGGTTGAAGGTGATGATGATGATGATGATGATGATGATGATGATGATGATGATGATGATGATGAAGTCTTGCATTATAGCGCTCCTCTTGCTTCACGCCGCTCTGCACCGCCGAAATCAATCACCCATGTAATGTGCATTTAGACTTTTTAGTTCATTCCAACCAAAAGAGAAGCACGTATCGTTAAATGTTCTCCGCATCAAATATTCAAAGGCTTTTATTTTAAAACAGTGAAAATGGTCTCTTGGCGCGTAATGGTTCACGTGGTCTGGTTCGGATATTTAGAGCTGGATTTTAAGGGCATTCTTTTTAAGGAGTTAGAACATTTTCACTGTAGGGGAAGTCGCAGAACACTTGCCTTGCAGGGAGCTTGCTTCAGATGCTGGGCAGCTTGTTACAGCACACTTGCTTCAGATGCTGGGCAGCTTGCTACAGCACACTTGCTTCAGATGCTGGGCAGCTTGGTACAGCACACTTGCTTCAGATGCTGGGCAGCTTGTTACAGCACACTTGCTTCAGATGCTGGGCAGCTTGGTACAGCACACTAAGTCCCAATGCAGTGACAATGCTTCACAGTTCAGAGGAATGTGTGTACATCTTTCTGTCCCTTTCTGTGCTGTCTTTGTCTTGTCTTGTCTTTTCTGTCTCTGTGTGTCTTGTTCTGTTTGTCTGTGTGCACGTAGGTGTGTTTGTGTATATGTGTGCCGACGTGTGTCCGTGTTTCATATGTGTGTGTGTGTGTGTGTGTGTGTGTGTGTGTGTGTGTGTGAAAGAATGAGAGAGAGACAGAAAGACAGATAAACAGAAGCAGACAGAAAGTCAGGCGATGAGGGTTTAGAGGTTGGACAGACTTTTTCCCACCTCAGATGTTATAAAAACAACCACAACAACAACCACAACAACAACAACAATAACTATACTGGTCCTACACAATATTGGTGGGATTAGTGAATAATATTTGTCAACACTGTATTGATATATGTGTGTATGATGAGTACATGTTACCAAATGTTACATTTTACTGTTGTATTTTTAGCATATATTTTTGTTGTTGCATGCATGGACGACGTGCCAAAAGCGAATTTCTGGTTTTTATGGACGATAAAGTTGTATTGCATTGTATGGAACTGTATTGTATGTAAACACATAGGTTTTTAAAAAAAAGCCCTGTAGTGCGCAGGCTTTCACACACAAAAAGCATGGAGAGATAAAACAGCAATCACCTGTGTTAAAGGGTCCAACTATGACCACGCCTCCTTGACAGATCTGTTTAATATTCACAGTGAATGTGGCACCATTAAATTAGATTAGCTTGCAATAAAACAAAACAAAAAACCCAATTCTTTTGAAAGTATATTTATTTATTAAATCAATAAATTCGTATCTTTTGAGCCTAAAAATAGCAAGTGCTAGCTACCCTTGTAGCTCTAAAAAATAATATCATCTAGTAGATCGTAGAGCGTATTGGTGTACCGCTAAACATTTGAAATCACTACCTGTCAGAACAAAATTCAACTTTTAGCGATTGTTGTGTGCAACGATAGCCCACTTTATCATAGTTTTTATATAATAACAATGAGAATTTTATGCTAAACTAATTTTTGCCAAACGTACACAAAGTCTTCAAATTGGATCCCTTTAAGAGCTATGAATTTTCATTAAAATCTTTTTTGAGTAACACCATGGGCTGATGGGCACATAGAAAGCTTCTGAGACTATTTAGGTTTATGGCATGGTATATGCCTCCGCAGGCTCAGATACTCTGCACATATAGGAGAAAATCTGGAAGCCTGTTTACGCTTCCATTAAACAGTTCTGGTGGGGTACAAATGCCGCCTTTATAGTTATTGATTGCTACTGCCAAGTGCGCCATGCACATACTTTTCTATATTATTGAGAATAAACTGCTGAACCTCATATGGCTGTTTCTGTGAGTGAGTGTGTGTGTGTGTGTGTGTGTGTGTGTGTGCGCGCGCGCGTGCGATACCTTTTGCTCTCTCCCTGTAAGTAAGAATGTATTAGCAAGTGAATCTCTCTCTCTCTCTCTCTCTCTCTCTCTCTCTCTCTCTCTCTCTCTCTCTCTCTCTCTCTCTCTCTCTCTCTCTCTCTCTCTCTCTCTCTCTGTGGCTGTTTGTCTCTCTGTATGTCATGTCATGCTCTCTCTGTGTGTACATGTATGTGCGTATAAGAGTGTGTGTGTGTCGACGTGTGTGCATTTTTCATGTGCATGTGTGTGTTTGTGTGTGTGTGGTGTGTATGGTGTGTGTGTGTGCGTGGATGTGTGTGAGTGTGTGTGTTGGAGTGTGTGTGTTGGAGTGTGTGTGCCTGAATATAATTATGTCTGTCTGTTAGTATGACAAATCCATTGACAATGACGGTAGGGAGTTATATTTTATTCAATGCGGTTGGCGACACTAGTATTAACATGTTGTTAACTAATGAAATAATGTCAGAGACCCTCTGATATATGTCATGTCAAACAAGATAGATTTTCTCTATAAACAGTGCTGAGATTGAACTTCAGCTGTTGCCGTAATATAATATATTCATAGCCAAAAGAGAACTTTTATTGCCAAGTGACATGAACAAAACCCAACGGAAACCTGATACTGTGACATGTGTAAAATGTCATTGTGTGGATAAATATCGATGTGAAATACATGCGTTAAAGGGCAAAGTAGCATTCCATAAAGTCTAGAATTACCCTAGGGAAATTTCGCGTGTATTCAGTTCTCCCTAAGATATTCAAGCATCAAGTTCTTGTGGAATTTAGGATGCCGACTTTCCTCGGTGGAAAATCAGAGTTATTATTATGATGAATATGATTGTGTTTGAGCACCCCAGTATTGCTCTTAAAAGCAGGATCTCATTGGCCAACACTGCGCCTTCAACAGGTCCTTGTTAAAATGGTAGACTGCGCTGTGTCATAACAATACCTGTCTGTTGTAGTTTAACTTTTAACTGACTTAAAGGTGGGTTTCCTATATTTTCTTCTACCAGGAACAACATTGGATTTGTCTTTTTCGAAGGCTAAATGACTTCAGCGCTAGTAACCTATTATCGCTGCACTATAGAGATGTATTTCCCTATGACAGCCATCCCATAATTTCTCACTCTTATCCCCAAAATGATAGTTTTTTCCCCCCTGCAATCAGGTTAACAGCGCCACCTTCTGTGAGTCTTGAGCGCTTCGAGTTCCTGTCAGGTGACCGGAAGTGATTAACAAGTTTCCCCGGGAGCGAACTTGTTTTTTCCAACCTAGTTCCAGTCATTCGCCCAAAAAGGCAATCACCGAAGTCGAACGAAGCTCTCCGATGTGTTACGGAATGATGCTTGCATGACTACGACTAGTTGACATTAAAAATGATCGCTGTTGCTTCTAATTCTGTTCGATTTACACAGATTAGCAGTTCGCAACGGTATACTTTGTTATTATCGACCATATTTAATACTTGCGTTCCCTGATTTGCATTTTGTTAGTTCTCAGCAGTAGGCTAATAATAGCATTTCCCATTTCCTGCCTAGAACCAAGTACACACTGTTATACATTATACATCACTGATCTAAAATTTATTTCGTTCAGTGATTATACATAGACTTAATCTACATTATATATTATAAGTCAGTCTTCGTGCAGAGAAACAGCTAACTAGCTGAATATAATTATTAGACCTGTTTTGTTTGTTTTATACATAAATAAATGTATTATCTATATCCATTCTAATTAATAATATTTAGGCCTATACTTTATAATATTTGAATCTTTAAATTTCCAGAGAAGGACGAGTAGGTTAAGCGATTTTTTTTATATATCTCGAGATCAGAGTTAAATTAATAGTTAGTTAGTTATTCATTGCTTACAGGGTCCAGCGGACTGCAAAGAGCCGAATCAAGACCACAAAATCAAGACAACTCGAGATCAGAGTTAAATTAATAGCTAATTAGTTATTCATTGCTTACAGGGTCCAGCGGACTGCAAAGAGCCGAATCAGGACCACAAAATCAAGACCACAACTTCGCTATATAGTAGTAGTAGTAGTAGTAGTAGTAGTAGTATAGTTAGTGAAATCTTTAATTTATTTATTAATTTGTTTTGTTTGTTTGTTATTATTATTATTATTATTATTATTATTATTATTATTATTATTATTATTATTATTATTATTATTATTATTATTCCTACTTTTAAAAAAAATAGAGAAAAGAATAGTGTGCTGCTGTGCATGCTCAATGGTGTAAATATGGTCAGTGACGTTTTGTTTGTTTTTGCTGAAGTTGAGTGTAACCCGAAATATTCAGATGGTGTTACTGGTTATTTTTTCTTATAGATTTACCAAAGTTTTCAGATGATTTATGGAAATTTCCGATTGCCACGCAACATTTTTTTTAAATACGTGTTTCTCATTAAAATACATATAATTGAAATACATATCACAAATTTACTGTATCAGTTAAAAAGAATAATATTAGTTAAATAAATAATTGCTTTTGTGCGTGCAATAAAATTGTCACTGTTTTTTGAGACCATTATAAACTTGCTTTGCCTTGTTGTGCTGAAGGGACATCAACGTATCCATAGCGCTTTGAAGTTTTGTCATGGTTTTATTGTTGATATAGATGTGAAATCGTTAACGCGTTGTATGTGTGCAGTATGTGTTATGTATTACTTTTACTCTTTATAACTAATTGTGTCAGTATATTAATCATCATAAAATAATAATAATACTAACTGCTTGAAAATGCGAATCTCGACTTGACTTACAGCTTGAAGCTGTGCAGATCGAAACAGAATTAGATCTAGAAGCAACAGCGGCTATTGTTATGCACGGATGTTTCACCACAGGCTCTGAAGTCTTTCGTCTTTGTAAACTCGTGGGTCTCCTACATACGTACGTAGTATAGTATGTAATTGAGGCCTACGAAAGACGAGACTTCCCAGCCTGTGGTTTCACGTAGTCCTGTCAGCATTCGTTCGTAAAACATCGGATAGCTTCGCTCGACTCGGAGAGCTTCGTTCGACTTCGGTAATTGCCTTTTTCGGCGAATGACTGGAACTAGGTTGGAAAAAACAAGTTTGCTCCCCGGGAGCACAGTGGGCATCGGAAAGGATGGTTCATGAGATATGTGCCATGGTTACATTTACGGCTTGTTGCATTCTGATCTTCAGAGACCGCAAAAACCTTCTGTGCGGTAAAACTATCGACGCAAGACCAAGCTGCATGAGCTTGTTGATGCATGCTGACTTAACTGTGAATGAGTAGAAGCTGTAATGTCGCATATAATGATATAGGCATATCACATTTTCATAATTAACAATGCTATAATTTTTATCATTTGTACTTATGACCCCCTCCCCCTCCCCTCCTTCCCATCTCTCTCTCCCGTCCTCGTACTTTTTCAACCTTTGTATCTTTTTGCCCTCTTTAATAATAATAATAATAATAATAATAATAATAATAATAATAATAATAATAATAATAATCGGATTCAATAATAATATACCGCTCACTTCCACGCCATTATTGAATGCTCATTGTGGGCTCTCTCTCTCTCTCTCTCTCTCTCTCTCTCTCTCTCTCTCTCTCTCTCTCTCTCTCTCTCTCTCTCTCTCTTTTCACCTCCCTCCCTCCCCCCTTTTTCAGGCCGATTTTCTGTAGCTCAGCTGCCGACCAACTAGAATAACTACAGACTGATAATTTGCTATTATTAGGAATAATTTGTTATGTGCGTATTCTCGTAAATTACTATGCTGTTACGCTAGCAGCCATAGTTATGGCCGACAAATAATTACTGAAGGTCTATTTGTTCCGCTTTTCTCCGTGTCGCCCCAGTGGTACGTGAAGGAAGCCTATGCCAGTTATTGTTTTCATAAAGCAGGCCATATGACAAGTTCTAAACATGAATTCAAAATTCCAATATGCAAGTGCGGAAGGAAGTCATTTGCACTTCACTTTGGGTGATTTTACAGACGCATTTGTCAAATGTGATGAGAGACGATCCACTTCATAAAGAGTCATTCTTTCCTTCTTTCTCTCAAGTTTATTTTGTTTTTGTCGTTGTTGTTGTTGTTGGTTTGTTTGTTCCCCGATAATCTTGTATTATTTTTCTCTTTTTTGTCTTCTTCTGTCTTTTTGTTTTGTTCGTTTTTTTGTCTGTCTGCCTTTCTTCTTCTTATAAATCTCTTCTTTCTCTCATTTTCTCTGTCTTTCTTCTTCTTAAATCTTTCTTTCCTTATTAATGTCTTATTTCTCTCCTTCTGCCTGCCTTTCTTCTTCTTTCTCTCCTTATTAATGTCTTCTTTCACTCCTTCTGTCTGCCTTTCTTCTTCTTTCTTTCCTTATTAATGTCTTCTTTCTTTCCTTCCGTCTGCCTTTCTTCTTCTGTCTTTCCTTATTAATGTCTTTCTCTCCTTCTCTCTGTCTTTCTTCTTCTTTCTTTCCTTATTAATGTCTTCTTTCTCCCCTTCTCACTGCCTCTTTTCTTCTTCCTTCTATCCTTATTAATGTCTTCTTTCTCTTCTTCTCTCTGCCTTTCTTCTTCTTTCTTTCCTTATTAATGTCTTCTTTCCCTCCTTCATTCTGCCTTTCTTTCCGTATTCTTTTAGCTTTCTTTCCTTCTTTTTTTCCCTTCTTTTTCTTTCTTTCTTTCTTTCTTTCTTTCTTTCTTTCTTTCTTTCTTTCTTTCTTTCTTTCTTTCTTTCTCATTTTTCTTTCCTTTCCTATGATTTCCTTTTTAAAATTTCTTTCTAGTAGAGGCTATCTTTTTCTCTCTTTCCTTTCTTTTACTTCTTTTTTATGTCTTTTTTTTTTCTCCTAAGCTTTGTGATGGATTGCTCCCATCGGGTATGGTGATTTTCACAGGATTGTTTATCTACGCAATAATTTGTGATATGTATATCCTGCCTCGTAGGGACTCATGGTGACCACCTAGCCTTTTTTGCAGTCTTTAGACTGTCAGGCATACAGGAAAGCAGTTAACTTCCACCTGTTTCTGAAAAATAATTGATTGAGCTTACTAAGTTATTAACGTTTGAAATGAAATGTTACCGCGGATTGATGCAAATCGCCTGCCATTACAGCAAGACGAATGGACACGTCAACAACCTGGTCACGTCACTTGCGGATCCGCAAGAACCACTCATTGTAAAGAGAAGGAAGCTGGCACAGGTTTGCCACCTCACGCGAAGCGACATTCTGGCAAAAGAACATCCTGCAAGGAACAGTGGAAAGAAGCTGAGGACGACAAAGAAAGAGCCGGACAGAAGATGTCAAAACATGGACCTCGCTGGACATTCAAATCCATCATTTTAAAGATAACCGGCTACAAAACCGATGTATGCACATACCAAACAGCTAGCAGTACCGAATGAACGGTTCGCGAGTTATTTGTGTCCAAATTGGGACTCTATGACGGACGGACGGACTGACGCACTGCTGCTGTCAGTAATAGATTACCAGATTTGTTGCAGTGGCATTATTTAGCCTCATCAGTTATAATGTGGCAGGATCGTGTCCTATTATTCTGTTTGACGAAGCTGACGAAGCATTAGATGTTGTTGGCGATAGGTCTCCTATTTCTCCTCTGACTTGTTTTTCCCCTATCTTATTAACACAGTGGGGCATGATCTTGTCTCACGAGTCGATAACACATTTTCCTCCTCTCCCAGTTTGGTTGAATCAACACCCTCGAAACAATTGCGTGGTCAGGCCTATAAGCCTATAGTTGTGTTTGTTAGCTTTTAAAAAATGTAATGATAGGAAAAAACTTCGTATTTAAAACTCATAACAAATGTGTTGTCAACATCTGTAGGCTGCTAATTATACTTGTTACTATTCTTCGCGCTCCGGAAGTTTGGTAGGTTTTAGCTAACCCGCCTTGCTGTGAATGGCACTGCGCACTACTGCTGTCTTGCTTTTGCTGAAAAAGCAACGTGATAGATTTGTTCCAACATCTAAAATCAATGAGACAGGCAAGGACAATTCAAGGACAACACGTGCCAATATTGCTTCTAAGCATGCATCAGAAAAATGTCATTTGCCAGAGGAATCATTACCATCGACGCTACTGTCCAGGAATCCCCGTTGATTGCAGCGAAAAATGACTTCTGTCTCGTCAGTTTGAGGTGAATACCGACTTGTACCACGCCACTCCCATATGTGAAAAATCACTCCTATCACGCCATCAATAGAGTATAGATAAACGCCAAAATAGATAAAATCCAAAATATTGTAAAACTGAACTGCATATGGGGTGAATCTAGTTCTCCTAAACGTGTTTTGCTTTATTGCAATCATATTCGTCTATGTTTGCTAAATGATGTCCCTATTGTCGATGCCATAACATAACATAAGCTTTGATGTAAGCGTTCGATTAGTTAAAGCTTTGTAAAGCTTAGTGACTCGATTTATTTAATTAGGTAATCTGTACTTATGTGTGGGTGTTTGTGCTGCGTATGTGTGTGAATGCGTGCTTGTGTCTTATCATCTCGATGAAGAAGACGTCAATAAAACATCCAACCAACCTTAACCAACTAACCATACATTAGTTGAGGTGTTCGCTGATGATGACACACGGAGCAGACGATTTTGACATTTTGAACTTTTTGACAAATCCAATTTTCCTGATTAAGTTTACAATTTTCATCAGCAACGAAAATATTTTGTTCTGAACAGACATTACTGTTCAGAAATGGTCGTTCATTAGGATGGAGTAAAAAAAAAAAATCATCCCCAAAGGTAACGGTTACAGTTTCGCGTGACCATTTGGTCCCTAGGTAGAGAGGCGTGAGGAACCTCCCTTTTCTTAGGGCCAGCTTCGTGAGGTCAATGTCCTTTCTTAACCTTACCCTGTTCACAGCTGGGTGGTGATGTTTAGTGCTCTATTATTAAAGTATTTTTTTAATCGTTTGCATGCATGTCACGCTCTTGGAGCTTCTGACCATAATTTTCAGCCCGAGAGACCATAATTTTCTATCAAAAACCATAAGAAATGCGTAAAACGGTAAACACGCACATACAAATATAAAAAAAATAAAACAATAATAATAATTTTAGCAAACACATGCAAATTCACCTGCATTTTTTTTAATAACAAACACTGTACCATACAAACAAGCAAGTTAATAAGATTAAGAAAAAAAGAAAAACTTTCATAACTGTGCTTTATCCACTGCAGAAAATAAAAAAAAACACCCCCTCTTTCTCTCCCCATCCCCCTCCCCCCCCCCCCCCCCCCCCCCCCGCCTGAAAAAAACAAACAAACAAACAAAAAATCCAAATTACTGAATAGAAAAAAAGAATCTAAAATACACTGCATTGCACACAATTATGTCACTGGTTCTTTTTGTTATAGTCATCAGTGCATTTCTTCCCCTTCTCCAGCATGCTGGTAGTGACACTTTTCATTTTCAATAAGCTGAATGAACGGAAACCTTTCCTCCAAGACGAAAACAGTGTATATAAATGCTATGGGCATGCGCAAGGCCCGTACTTCCTCCGAGATCACGATCCCGAGCGAGCGTGACTCAGAATTGTTCTCTAGGCTGTATTTCGGATTAAAATAAAATAAAAATTTCGGATAAAAAAACGGGTCGGGAAAAAGACAAAAATACGTAAGATTTTCATCTTACGCCGTAAGGTGAAAACAAGCTTGAAAATACGTAAGAATTACGGAAAAAACGTAAGACTTGACATGTATGCGTTTGTGGCATCGTACCATCCCAGCACTAACTGCAGCCCCACCCAAGTAGGTAATCAGGTCGCGATGCTTAAGGAAACAATTCTAGCGT